>PVJH01025452.1:0-31493 GCA_004026705.1 Nesogale talazaci
AAGCAATAAACTAACGAGGGGGCCCCACAGTGGCAAGAGGTAAGGGAACAGTCCATTGAGCCCGGTCCACAGTGGATCGGTGGTCAACTCCTTTCTTCTCCATAATCCTGATATTAGTCCATATGTCTGATACCAATCTATAAAATTCTCTTCAGACTCATGCAACACATGCAATGAGGCCAAATGGAGGAATATCACAGGCCAGTGGGTGGGAAGTCTTGTGGATTCAGTGGGAATGGGAGCATGTCAGCACTGGCAGGGGTCTCTACATGGCTCCTTTGGCTCCAAACACTAGTGCAGTTCCATGTGTCTTCCCTGCTGCCATGTCTCCCAGGGAGTGAGCTTGTGTCCCATTTCCAGTGAGCTATTTATCTACTCAGCACTTTCCAAATGAGGTCATCGAGCTAAGACCTGATTGACAGGCTAACCATCACGCCTTCGCTTTTAATCCTCTCAAATTGACAACAGGTTTTATAACTACCACTGCATGTACTATCTTCATAATCAGAAGGAATTGAATTTTTTGAATTATGGTATATGATAATCCTTTAATTATCTTCTGATAATTTAAAAAATCTCCTGATGCAATTTGGAAAACAGCTCTTTAAACTAATCTTGACAAGTCTGTGGCATGGTTCTTGCCATTGTTGACATATATCTGCCCTTCACTATACACAGAAGGGAAAATAGTTTATGTCCTAAAGAAAATGTGGATGACAGAATACAGTCCAAGAAACAATAACTAAAAGAATAAACACCCAACAATATCAGTTCTGCAAATTTATTATCATAAACTAGTCAACATTTTTCATTTGAAGCTGAAAAATTACTTGGCTTCTCATAGATTACATACAATAAGACAGACTAATGTAAAACAGTCATTGGGTGGCATCAAATATTAAGTATTGAGCTACTATCTGATAGGTTGTAGGTTCAAACCCATCCAGTACTCCTCAGAGGACCTTTCTGAAAGGCAGTATCATTGAAAGCTCATGAAATTCATTTACATTCTGAAACACTTGGGGTCTCTTTGAGTTAGAATCAACTCAACAGTAATGTGTTTGGTTGGCTTTGGGTTTGATGATGCCCTCAAAGCAGAGTTTAATCATCACACTTGGATAGGCAATTGCATTCAGTGGAACATGGTCCTTTAGTGGCTGTTGGTCATATTTTCCAGAGAAAAACCCATTAGCTGTAAAATAAAATGGGATATTCCAAAAGCTCTGTGAAATTTATTTTATTCATGTCTTTTCCTTTTTCATTTTGCTTTGTTTTCTAATAAAAAAATTTGACAGCATATTATTTCCCAAGAACTTTTCTTATGTAACAGGAATAAAAGAAAGGAGACTGGATTAGAAATTCTCAGAGCCAAAAAAAAAAAAACCTAACTAAAAATTGATTAATCTGACATTTCTCAAAAGTTTTGCTTTTGACTTCTCTACAAAAACTGCAGTAGGGAAGTGAGCTAATGTGTACGGAAATGGCTTTGTGCCAGCACAATGTTGAAAGCAAGGACATCTAAAGGTCAGAACAGTGCACAACACCCACAAAAGTAGAGCTGAAATGAAAAGCAGAGGGGTCAAATGTAAGAGAAACTGAAAACTTCCAGAAAAAAAAAAAAAAAGAACTACAGCTGTCAAAAAAAAAAACAGTATAAAACTGTTTGCCATCAAGATTTAACACGGCGAGAGAGAAAAGGTCAACTTGAATAACAAGAGATAACAGCAATGGGCAGGCAAAAAGGGAGAAGTGAGAAAGCTCTACACTCATGTGAATTCCTAGCTGGTTCCTGGATGCGCTGAGTTAGATCACTGAGTTCTTTCCTTTCCGCTTAGCAATGATGATGAGGGAAGGCTTGCTTTGCATTTTAATCAAATATTTCTTCCTGTAGCAATAAGAAACATTGCTTACATGCTGAGTTGAAAAACGATTGAGTGAAGAAAACAAAATCGGGTTATTAAATTGCCAAACTAAATAGTAACTCTAAGGATACAAGCATCTTTACTGATAACAAAATAATTTTTTGAAGTATATACTGTTTTATGAGGTGCTGTCAAGTTAAACATAGCACACTAAGGAAACTATAGAAATATGAACCTCTATTTCTTCGATGCTTCTTCCTCCCCACTATCATGATCCCAATTCTGCTTTACAAATCCAGCTAGACCAGAGGATGTACACTGGTACAGATAGGAACTGGAAACACAGGGAATCCATGACAGATGATCCCTTCAGGACCAGTGGTGAGAGTGGTGATATTCAGAGGATGAAGGAAAGGTGAGGTGGAAAGGGGGAACCGATTATAAGGATCTGCATGTAATCTCTTCCCTGGGGTATGGACAACAGGGAAGTGGGTGAAGGGAGAAATCAGACAGTGTATGATATGACAAAGTAGTAATAATTTTTAAATTATCAAGGATTCATGAGGGAGGGGAAAATGAGGAGCTGATGCCAAAGGCTTAAATAGAAAGCAAATGTTTTGAGAATGATGAGGGCAACAGATGTACAAACGTGCTTGCCATACAATGAACATATGTATGGATTGTGATAAGAGTGGTATGAGGCCCCAATAAAATAATTTAAAGAAATTAATAATGAAGTGATTAAAAGAAATGATGCCCATTTTTATCTAAACCCAACTGCTGAGAAGCAACTCAAAGTTTAAAGACGTTTGAGTGGTGTTATCACCAAAATACAGAAGAAAACTCCACTTGCGGTGCATGAAAATGACAAGTACTCAAATACTTTTGATATAAATGAATGGGCCAATATTTTAGTATTGCTATAAAATTAATAAACACTTAATATTTGTTATTTTAATGAATTAAATAACTGGAGTGTAAAATATTAATATTCTAATGCAACACAGATATAATGGAATTACCTAGATGCTATTTTATATGACTATATCCTTAATTTGTCAAGCACTAACCGATATGTTAATATTCTGTTGATGACTCTCTTATGAATATGCTAGCCAATGTGTACATCTTCAGACAGTGCATATAAGAAGGCCCTGAGTGGCATGATCACATTTATAACATACAGACTTTTGGAAAGCTTATCTATGTTATTGTTGTGGTGATTGATGTTGTTGGGTGCCATCTAGTCAGTTCTAACTCATCCCAAGCCTTGTACAACACAATGAAACACTGCTCAGTCTGGCACTATCCTCATGATCATTGTTATTCTTGAGTTCATAGTTGCAGCCACTTCCTCTTTTTTCCTGATCCTGTACATCATCAAGCAAAATGTACTTGCACATAGATTAGTCACTACTGATATCAAACCTCAAATACATAAGATAAAGTCTTCCCATCCTCCTTTCTAAAGAACATTCTGTCTGTACTTCTGCCAAGGCAGGCTCATTTGTTCTGGCAGTGCGTGGTACTTCTGTTATTCTTAGTCAACACCATCATTCAAGTGCGTCACTTTTTTTTTGTCTCTTTTATTCATTGACCAGTTTTTGCTTTTTCAATTTAAGGAAATTGAAAATACCAAGGCTTGAGCCATCCACACCCCTTAGTCCTCAAAATGATATTTTTGTTCCTTATTATTTTTAAGCTGTCTTTTGCAGGAAAGATGCCAAAATACAAGATCTTGTTTGCTGACATAAATGCTGCATCTTTCTATAGGCCTTTACTATGGATCGAAGTAAACAATAGCCTTAATAGATTCAATCTTTTCTCTATCATATTTGTTTATAAGTACAGTTTTGAAGTTTTGGTTTTCTTTAGTTTAAGATGTAATCCATTACTAGTCTTAGTTAAAAGTGATTAAAGGTTAAAAAAAAAAAGAAGTGATTAAAGATCTCTTACCTTGAAAGTAAAGAAGACACAAGCGAAGTTGCATATTGAAGCTTGCTAATGAGCCTTCCTCCTACTGGGATGCTGTCTTCTTCTTCTTATAGTTCAGTTTCTAACACTATGTGTTCAGCAAGTCAACTGAGTAAGTATGATGAAAAGATACAATCTTGACACCCATCTTTCCTGATTTTAAGTTCTCTTTGACTAAATGCCCCTTGGTCTATGTATAGATTCCACATGAACGTAAGTAAATGTTCTGAAATGACATTTACTTTGCTATGTTATCCATAATTTTTTAGGATCCACACAGTTTCTTCACAGAGTAACTCAAAGCAACTCAAGCATTCCTTTGGGTACTGTCTGCTTTCAGCCAAATCTATCTGACATCAGAATAGGCATCCCTCATTCCATTTCTAAATCCAGCTTGAACTTTCGGTAGTTCCATGTCAACATAGTGCTACAAATATTCTTTAATTATCTGCAGCAGAATTTTACTTAAATGTGACATTAATGACACAGTTCGATATTTCCACGTTCTGTTGGGTCACATTTATTTGGAATAGACCTCTGTGTGTGTGTGTGTGTGTGTGTGTGTGTGTGTGTATAATTTCCTACAGCTGAGTCCACCACTTGTTTGTCAGTTTATCATACTGCGGTGGCATGTGGGGTCGTTTTCCTTTAAAGATTTATTGCAACTTGTTTTTAAAAGGAAACTATAGGGCCCTCCCAGGACCTCCAGAGTCGGGGCGCCGCGGGCCACGTCTGCGCATCATGTCGGGGGGCCTCCTGAAGGCGCTGCGCAGCGACTCCTACGTGGAGCTCACCGAGTACCGGGACCAGCACTTCCGGGGCGACGATGAGGAACAAGAAAAATTACTGAAGAAAAGCTGTACTCTCTATGTTGGAAACCTTTCCTTTTACACCACTGAAAAACAAATCTATGAACTCTTCAGCAAAAGTGGCGACATAAAGAAAATCATCATGGGCCTGGACAAAGTGAAGAAAACGGCATGTGGATTCTGTTTTGTGGAATACTATTCAAGATCAGATGCAGAAAACGCCATGCGATACATATATGGAACTCGTCTGGATGACCGGATGATTCGAACAGACTGGGATGCAGGCTTTAGGGAAGGCAGGCAGTATGGCCGTGGGCGCTCCGGGGCCCAGGTCTGAGATGAGTACCTGCAGGACTACGATGCTGGGCGAGGGGGCTACGGGAAACTGGTGCAAAACCCACAAGGCAACAAGCCACTCCTCTGACCCGTTGCATCCGATGAAGCAGCCCAGTCTCACCAAGTTTCGTCAGTCTGTTACTGAGCTGGAAGCCTCTTTGTGGATTTCCTCTCTGAAAGTTATTAAAGGACAGAAATCCAAAACAAAAGAATGCCTTTTAGTCTAAAGAACCTTGGCCTTGTCTCCTATAACCAGGATGTTTTTCTATGAGTAGTCAAAATTTGTTCCTTGAATACAAATTGAATGTATTGTGTGGATTATTGTCAAAACATCATTTTCAGGATAGTTGGGCAAATTTCATTTTGGTTTATAATACTTCCTTGAGCCTGTAAATTTTTTAAGTTTGCATGCCATAAATTTTAATGGGGATGTGCTATTCAGAATAAACCTATAAACCAGAATAAATCTATTTCTGTTTTCTAAAAAGAAAAAAAAAGGAAACTATATTTAGGTTGGAATTTTACAGTGCTTCAGGAGACAATGTAAGTGGCTACATAATTTTGTGTTTGGTATGTTTTATGTTTTACAATGGAATCTTCTGGGCTTATGACATGGATCGAAGGTATTGCATCCAAAGTGTTAATCCCTGGAACGTAAAGAAAAAGGAAAGCTTACTTAATTTTTTTGTATACCTATTAATAGGCTATGTTTACTAGATGATTTATATTGGTTTTGTTAGATACAGCTGAACGAAGCTTCATTCTCTGCAAGTGGCCAATAACACAAGTATGGAACCTATATTCTTCAGGAAAATAGAATACAGATAAAACAAAATAAATTTTCAGTCTAATGTCCAATAGATATTTTTGCCCAAATAAGTTCTTTCTAATATCTAGGATCATATTTCTTCTCTTTCAGAAGCTTCATCTGTTTATGTTTTAGTGTCAAGCTGGAATTATTCTTTTTAGTGTTCAACATCATCTGCTTATTTATGTTTCTCATTTCCCAGTGTTTTCATTTAAATAAAACTTCTTCCATGTTCTTCAGTGATAATTAAGTTAGTGAGGGGATTCTTGAGAAAAATCCCCTTTTCTACTATAATTTCCTGGGGCTAATCCATGGGTTGGTTTTAAAATAGAACGTATTCCTTGAGAGGAAATGTATTCAGGATTTGTTTTGTTTTTGTCTTCTTTGTCCAGCTTAGACATGTCTCTATAAATAAGTCTTTAAATAGCACATGTCAGCACACGTGAAAGAGGAACAGAATATGAGAGTGTTGTTTTACAGATATAGTACATGTGTTTATTTAGGTACTGAAAAGACAGTTAATTAACTAGCTGGATACATTTTTTATTTTTATATATAGCTATGTGCCACACATTATTAGGTGTTGAAGTTGTAAAGCAGAATGAAAGATCTGTGTGTGTGTGTGTGTGTGTGTGTGTAAGAGAGAACTTTATATCAGAGCAATTGTACATTACTAAAACAGTCTATCCCAGTCCAAATCAAGTTCATAAGTCTGGTACTAGCTTACATGTCCTTTACCAATCTATAAATTCCTCTTCAGACTCGTGTAATACATGCAATGAGACTGAATTGAGGAAGCTCACAGGCCAGTGGATGGAAAGTCTTGGGAATTCACTGGTGATAGAAGCATCTCAGTGCTGGCAGGGGTCTTCCCGTAGCTCTTTGAGCTTCGGGACTCATGTGTCTTTTCAGCAGGAAAACAAAGCAGAGTCTCAAAAGATTCTTTTCTCTCAAAGGCCAACAGTCTCCATGGAAAAGGCACAGGAGTTAATCAGAGAATATCTTATGGCATAGTATCTTATGAGACAGCTACATCGCATAGGGTGCTGTGCAGCTACCACTTGCCTATCAGTTTGTCATGCTGTGGTGGCATGTGTGTGGCTGTGATGCTGAAAGCTGGTATTTGAAATGCTAGAAGGTTCACCCAAAGTGAACAGATTTCAGCAGAGTTTCCAGAATAAGAAAATGACGAAGAAAGGATCAACTGTCCACTTCTGAGGAATTTGCCATCGAAAATCTTATGGATAACATGGAAACGTTGTACGTTGACTGATAACCTCATGCAAAGGAGCTGAGCATTATCAGAGATCTTGTCAGAAAATGAGGCCCTCAAGTTAGAGGCACTCAAAATATGATTGAGGAAGAGCGGCCTTCTCAGCATAAAGTCTGCAGAAGGGAAGCATTTAGATCTTCATTTGCCAATGGGACACAACTCAAAATCAGAAGAAACAGCTGCAAACATCCATTAATCTTCATGGAATGTATGAAGTATGAATCTAGAAAAATTAAAAGTTATTTAATTTTTAACTTAAAATGAAATGGGACTCAGAAAGATCAATATTCTGGGTGTTTAGAAAGCTGAAATGGACTGGTGTTGCCATTTTGAATCAGAAAAATCCCATGGTTTACTTCACTAGAAATGACAGATTCAAGAAGAATCGTATTGCACTCATGGCCAAAAAGGACATTACAAGATCTCTCTTGAAGTTCCATGTTGTCACAATAAAGCCTATCCTCTCATAAAGAAATCCAGTCAACACCACTGTTATTCAAAGCTACGCACCACGTGCTAAAGCTGTTTTTGTTGTTCGGTGCCACAGAGTAGGCTCCAACCTGCAGCAAGCCGAGACACAAGAGAAGGAAACACTGAGAAATTCTGTGGCAGACTTCCCATTGTTCTTAGGCCTAAGCCCGTTATTGCAGTCACTGTGCCCCTCTATCTCAGTTAGGGCCTTCCTATTTTTAGCTACCCCTACTGTTCCCAGCATACTGTTCTTCTCCAAGAACTGTTATCTCCTGAAAATATGCCAAAGTATATAAGAAAAATTCATGCCATCCCTCTAAGGAACATCCTGCTCTTACTTCTTTTAAGACAGATTTGTTTGTCCTTTGAGCAATTCCTGTTACTTTCAATATTCTTCTCTAGCACCACAATTCAAATGTGTTGATTCTCCTTTGGTCTTCTTTATTCTTCGTCCAAGTTACTAATGCTAGTGATGCAAAATGGAAGAATGTTATCAAAATTGAATGCTATCTTCAGTCTGAAATTGAACAAATATGACATCAAGCTGCATAGATAATTATTTGCAATTGGAATGCAGAAGTTGGAAACAAAGTGGAAGGGACAATAGATGAAAAACATGCCCTAGGTAATAAAAACAATGCTAAAGATCACAAGAGGGAATTCTGCAAGAACAATGACTTCTTCGTTGCAAATACTTTTAATCAATACAACACAAAAGGACTTTCCCAGAAGAAGTAAAGGAAAATGAAATTGACTCCATCTGTGGAAAGAGACGATGAAGAAGCTCATTGAAAGCAGTCAAAAACACCTGTGGAACAGACCATCAATTGCTCATATGTAAGTTCAGGCTAAAATTGAACAAAATGGAAACAAGAACCAAAGTACAAAGTATTTTGAGTATACCCCACATTGATTTCCAGAACGTCTCAAAAATAGATTTGATGCATTGAACATTCATAACAGAACACCTGATGAGCTGTGGGATGACATGAGGAACATCATAAATGAAGAACAAGAAAAGGCCACATTAAATAAAAAAAAAATCAGAAAGAAAGGGGGGGGAAGCAGATGTCAGAAGAAACTCTGAAACTTATTCTTAATCATAGAGTAGCGAAGGCACATGAATAAAAGGATGAAGACAAAGCTAACAGGAGAACAGAAAGGGCAGCTGAAGAAGACAAGGCAAATATACCAAACTGTGCACCAAAAAACTAGAGTTAGGAAACAAAAAGGAAGAACACATTCAGCTTATCGGAAACTGAAGGAAAAAAATCAAACCTCAATTTGTACTATTAAAAGATTCTATTGACAAAAATGTTGAGAAAAATTGATGCAGGAAGCATCAATTGATGAAAAACTGCACAGAATCATTGCCCTGAAAAGAACTAGCTGACATTCAACTCTTCTGGAGACAGTGGATGAGCAAGAATCAATGGTACTGAAGCAAGGATTTCAAGCTGTACTGAAAACATTAGCCAAAACAACACTCCAGTGATTGATGGAATACCAATTAGATTATTTCAACAAACTGATGAAATACAGCTGACTAGAAGAGATACATACTTTTACCCATTCTCGGGAAAAGTGACCCAACAGATCACTTTGAGAATAATATCATCAGCATCACATGCTAGTGCAATTTTCCTTAAAACCGTCCAGCAATGACTCCATGAACAAGAAGATCTCAGAGGTTCAGAGTGAATTCAGAAGAGAACATGAAATAGGGGTATCATTTCAGATATCAGGTAGTTCTTAGCTGAAATCAGAAAATACCAGAAATAGTTTTACTTGTGTTTCATTAGCTGTGCCAAGGGACTCGGATGTGTGGATCAGAAATAGTTCTGAATAGTCTTGAGAAGAATAGAAATCTTAGAACATTTCTTTGTGCTCATGTATAACACACATATAGAACAACAGACTGTTGTTTGAACAGAACAAGATAATCACGCCTGATAAAATCAGGAAAGGTGTGTATTGGAGTTGTATCTTCTCACCATTCTTATTCAATCTCTGTGCTGAGCAAATAATCAGATAGAATGAATTTCATGAAGAAGACTGCAGCTTCACTGTTGAAGGAACACTCACCAAAAACCTATGACATAACTTCAATTGCTGAAAGTGAGAAAGATTTAAAGCACTTGTTGATGAAGATCAAAGACTCCAATGTTCGGTATGGGTTATAACTCAATGTAAAGAGAACAAAAACCCTCCCAACTGGACCAACACATTACATCATGATAAATGGGGAAAATACTGTCGAGAATTCTTGCCTTACTTGGATCCATAATCAATACTTAGAGATCAAGTGACAAAATCCAGGACAGATGAGCCTTTTAGAACCGGTTGTAGGAGTGGCACTACCAGGAGTGTGAAGGGAAGGTCGGGTAGAAAAGGGGAACCAATTACAAGGATCTACATATAACCCCCACCCTGGGGAATGATCAGCAGAAAAGTGGGTGAGAGGGGACATCAGTCAGTGTAAGACATGGAAAAATAATGATTTTTAAATTATCATGGGGGAGAGAGGAAGGGAAAGGAAAAAATGAGGAGCTGATACCGGGGTCTCAAGTGGAAAGCAAATGTTTTGAAAATGATGAGGACAGCAAATGTACAAATATGTTTGGCATAATGGATGGATGTATGGATTGTGATGAGCTATATGAGGTCCCAATAAAATGGTTTTTTTTTAAAAATAGAAGCACACCAGCCTGCATGACCACGAGGTGTTGAAGGGATCCAGTGTCAGGCATCAAAGAACTAAAATTACATCACTATAAATAGGGGGAGTACAGATTGGTGACCCAAAGCCCATCAATAGGCGAAGCGACATTCTCTTACAGAGGGGTTACAGGGAGGCGATGAGCCAGTTAAAGTACAGTGTAGTAACAACGAAATATGCCTCTTTCCTCTAGTTCTCAGATGCTTCCTCCCACCCACTATCATGCTGCCGGTTCTACCAGACAAGTCTGACTAAAACAGGGGATGTACACTGGAGTCGAAAACATGGGGCATTTAGGATAGATATTCCCTCCGGACAAGTGATGGGAGTGGTGATACTGGGAGGGTGGAGGGATGGTGGAGTAGAAGGGGGAACTAATTTCAGGGATCTATATCTAACCTCCTCTCTGGGGCATGGCCAACAGGGAAGTGAGTGAAGGGACACATTGGACAATGTACAATATGAAATACTAATTTGTAAATTATTAAAAGATCATGGTGGGGAGGGGAGGAGGGAGAGAAATATGAGGAGGGGGAACTGGGGACCTAAGTGGAGGGAGGAGGTTTTAGAGTGATGATGGCAACAAATGTGCAAATGAGGTCTGCATACAATTGATGTATGTATGAATCATGAGGGGAGGTGTATGAGTACCCAATAAAATGATTCTTTAAAAAAAGGGGGGAGGGGAAAGAGGATTTTTTTTTTTTAAAAGAGGAGCTTATACCAAGGGCTCAAGTGGAAAATGTTTGGAAATGTTTGTGGCAACATGTATGCAAATATGCTTGATAGATGATGTACTGAATGTTATAATAGCTGTAAAAGTGCCCAATAAAACTATTTAAAAAAAATAGTATGGTTACAGTAGAAAAAAAGAGAGAGATCAAATGACACTTTGAATTGGGTAAAACAAATTGCCTCACAAGACCTCTTTAAAATGTTGAAAAGCAAGGATGTTACTTTCAGGATTAAAGTACCATGCCTGGCTCATGATACTTCTAATTGTCTCATATGTACATGAAAGCTGGATACTGAATAAGGAAGACTGAAGAAAAATCTATGCATTTGAATCATGGCACTGTTGAAGAATATTGAAAGTACTATGGACCGTCAAAAGAACAAACAAATCTGTCTTTAAAGAAGTACAGCCAGAATGTTCCTTAAAGGTGAGGATGGGACTGAGCCCCGGTGGCGTAGTGGTTGTGCGCAGGACTGCGGCCCACTGGGACCGAGGTTCAATTCTAGCAGTGGGGCTGGGCCTCCTACTCCCACCACCGGAGAGCAGTGATGCCAAAAAAAAAAAAAAGGTAAGGATGGTGAGATTTTTTTATTTTTAATAATTTTATTGGGTATTCTTACAGTTCTTATAACATTTCATACATCAATTGTATCAAGAATATTAGTACATATGTTGCCATCATCATTTCCAAAACATTTTCTACTTGAGCCCTTTTTCCCCTTCCTGCCCCACCCTTCCATCCTCCTACCCCTGTGAATCCTTGATCAAGTATTATTATAATTGTTTTATGTGTTAGATTGCCCACTGTCTCCCTTCATCCACATTTCTGCTATTCATCCCCTTGGGGGGGGGGCAATATATTCAACCTTGTGATGGGCTTCCCCTTTCACCCCCTTCCCTGTCCTCAACCATCTCCAAACTCTCATAATATTGCTACTCCCACTACTGTTTCTGAGGGGTTTAATCTGTCCTGAATCCCATGGGTCAGGAGTTCTTATTTCTACTAATGTGTGTTCTCCAGTCTATCCAGGTTTGTAAGGTAGAACTGGGTCACGGTAGTGTTGGAGAGGAAACATTCAGGAATTAGAGGAATGATGTGTGTTTTGTCAGTGCTATACTATACCTTGGTTGAATCAACCCTATCTTATAACCCTTCTGTGGGGGGATATTGAATTATCTACAGATGAGCTTTAGGTCTCCACTCCAAACCCCCAAGTTTGAATCAATATAGTTGTTTGTTTTGGATCTTTTGATACATGATACCTGATCCCGTTGATACCTCATGATCACACAGGCTGGTGTGCTTCTTCCATGTGGGCCTATTTACTTCCCTGCTGGATGACTGCTAGTTTAACTTCAAGCCTCTGAGACCCCAATGCTATATCTTTTGATAGCTGGGCACCAACTTCTCTCTTTGCCACATTTGTTTATGCACCCATTTTGTCTTCAGTGATAATGAGGTAAGCATTAAAGAGTGCCAGATTACTAGAATAAAATGTTTTTATGTTAAGGGAAGCCTTGAGTAGAGGTTCAAAATCATGCTAGTTTAATACTTAACATATAAGATGTATGTACTTTGACCTCTATCCATAGCTTTTGCCTCCTGTTTCTTTCTGCTATTTCCTTTCACCTTCTTATCATACTCCACTCAGTGGTAAGACTTTTCTTATGTAATTTGGACATATTGGTAAGAGAGCCAGGTCCCAGGAAAGGGACTTTATTCTTGGGGAAACAAACAGAGAAAATCCCTCACTAAGATGGATTGGCATGGTGGCTGCAACAATAAGCTCAAACATAAGAAGAGTTGTGAGGATGTGGCGGCACTGTGCAATAGTTAGTTCTGTGATACATAGGGTTGCTGTGACTCCGAACTGACTCAACGATCCCTAACAGAACAACCTGAGGGACAAACTGTTAAACACTCAGCTAGTAACTGAAAGGTTGACAGTTTGTGCCCAGCCTGAGCTGATTTTGAAGAAATTCAAAGATCATTATCATTGAAAAATCCTAGTTTGTGGTTCTGTTCTGACACACATAGGTTAGCAAGAGCTGAAATTGACTCTATGGCAATGGATTAGTTTAGCTTTCTGTCTTTTCCATATTTCCATGATCTTTTGGAAGTTTTTTCATATCTCAATATTATGGATAAATCCATACATACCTTCATCCATAACTGCCATCAAACTTATTCAAACTTTGATGAACTCTACGTAGGGCTTTCTAGGTGCAAATAGTTGATGAATTAGGCTGCTAACAGAGTCCGCCCAGAGGTGCCATAGAAGAAGTCCTGCTGATCTGTTTCCTAGAAGTCAAATCATGAGGTCCTTATAAAGCATAGTGTGACTCTGCAATATGCGGCCACCACGAGCCCAAACATGTAGTTATGGCACATCCCAATCAGGTTGGTGGGTCTACGTTCTCAAGATTTCACTGAAGAAGTGATGCCCAAGTTAAACCTGAAATAAAAGCAATCTGAGGTCAATAAAAAGGGGATGTAAAGAGGATTACAAGCAGAAGACAGCATAAGTATGAAGGGGGAAGCTTTTTAGTGACAAATTTGGAGAAGCATTAAGTACAAAGGGTCTTAAAAATTTCATAGAAAAATGCATGTCATAAGCAAACTATACATGGATTACAAAAAAAATGCACCATTATCAACGTGTACTAACTGGCACTGACACATCTGTACCACGTCTAGTTTGAAGCACTAAGCAAGATGAGACCACAGCTTGAAAAGGGCCCTAGCAGAGCAGCATGAATTCTGAAAAATTTGAAATGAGAACAAACATTTAGTCTATGGTGGACCTTGGGTGGAAAAATAGTGAAATCATTGGTGCTTTAAAAAGTTCGTACATACAAGTTCCTAGGGAAATCAGCACCTTGCAAATGGATAAATCTCCTTAAAAGAAGATGAGATGATATTGAAAATGAAGCCCACAACTGCAAATCATTCATATCAATTTGTGAGAGAAAAATGTTCTTGTTTGAGCCTTAGTGGATGTTTACCAACAATTCACAGAAGAAACAATAGTGAGCATTCCAGACATCTCCATGTGTTCCTCTAACACAATTCTGACTGAAAAGTAAAAGCTGAGCAAACTCTCTGATCAGTCTCAAAACTGTTGCACCTGGATCAGCTGTAAACTGATCTGAGCTGAGATTTTAAAGAAAATTTTAAACAAGTGGGATCAAAATGGTGAAGTATTTCTTCAAAGAACTGTAACGGGATGAAACATAACTTTATCAGTCTTTGTAGCAATGGTACTGTCAAAGCAAATGTGACTAATCATGAGCAAAAGTCACTGTAAGCTTTTTGGGTTGCTGAGGGCATTTTGCATGTTGACTTCCTACATGGCAAAGAAAACTGACATATGCTTAGTGTGAAAGGGTCTTGAGAGAGTTAGACCAAACTTGAGCAGAAAAACTCCCAGGAAAACTTGATCAGAGAATTGTCTCACTGTGGCAATATTGGCTCATTTCTCTCATCATACAAGGTCAATTTTGTGAAAGGGTTAGTTGGATATCATGAGGTATCACCTTACAATCTAGATTTGACTCCTTCTTTTTCTTTTTCTTTCCTAATCTTACAAATAAATATTTACAGTACATTCATTTTTCTTCAATAAATAATGTAAAAAGACATGACTAAATACCTAGGTCACATAGTTCTATAGGGATGGGTTAAATGGCTGGTATTATCAGTTGTGAAAATGTTTTGATTTTGATGGAACCTATGTTGAGAAGTAGTGTGTGTGTACAGGAGCCTCAATGGCACTGTTGGGCAAGTGTTGGAAGAAAGATGAGACTGCTCCCAGAAAAATGCACAGCCTAGGAAACTCTACATAGACTTCATTAAAGTTTGAATCAACTTCATGGTAGGGATGGAAGGAAGCATGGATGGATGGATGGATGGGTGGATCTGTCTTTTCATTGCATATTTCCATGACCTTTTGGAAGTTTTTTCACATATCAATATTATGGAGTAACAACAATGTGATAAGCAGGAGAGGGAGGCAAGAACCAAGTCAAAAAAAAAAAAAAAAGATAGCAGGAATCACGCTGGAGACCCAGGGAGTGTCCATAGTCCCAGTATGAAATCATAGAAAATGATACTTTTTTTTAATGGAACCACCTATTCTATTAAACTAATACTTTTATTCTGATATTTTTAAAAGCCTGAATCATTTTTGTCCAGAGAGTCATATACTGCAATGAGAATTAGAATGCAGCAAAGGTGTTCTGATTTCATCTACCTTGTTTTAATCTCTCTTGATGGCAGAGTAAGTGAAAGCATTGGGCTATTAACAGAAAGCTGGCCTTTCAAACCCACAAGCCAGTCAGTCAGAGGAGGAGATTGTCTGTTTTTTAAGGATTTTCAGCATCAGAATCCTGTATGGAGTTGCCAGGGGTCAGGATTATTAACAGAGCCATTTTATGGAAAATCTTAGAGGTAGCCTAAAACAAAAACACCTAAGCGGCTCTGCTCTATTAAAAAAGACAAGATCTTTCCAAGTGAGGACTTGCTAACTTTCAGACTTTAACGTGCCCATTTCCAGGCATTCTGCATTGTGTCACAGTGTTCTGCAGAGGCCTGGGAAGTGTTTGGCTGCTAATCAAAAGAATGGCAGTTTGAAGGCAGCCAGCTTGGCAACCTATTCCCATAAAGCTTACAGCCCAGAAACCCCTAAAAGGTTGTGATGGTGCTGGGCTGGGTTGTGTTTCCTTTTGTTGTACAAGGGTTGCTACGAGTCAGAATCAACTCCATGGCACTCACAACAACAACAACAACAACAGAACTCAATTTCCCAAAATAGATCTTTTATGAATGTGACCGTGGCCCTCCAGGGCCATGCCTGCATGCTATGCTGGAAGAGACACACATGTGGATGAAATGCCAGAGGGCCATCAGCAGAATCTAAACGTTGCATTTAGCGCTTGACAGATTAAGGATGCTGTCATGTAAAACGGTATCTAGGAAACTCCATGATACCCCAAGGCCTTGCAGCCGTCTTGCCAATTCCAATTGATAATAACCCTATACGACAGAGCGGACCTACCCGTGGGTTTTCAAAACTGCTTCTTTGGGGGAGGAGATTTTCTATTTTCAATTTCCCACACGGCACTCAATTCAATCAACAATAACAAGTATTAAAGGATCTATTGGTTTTTATAGCACTGCTAGGATTATTTGCCAAGTCCGTTATATGAAAGGCATTTGAGTCTCTGGGATACTCCTTCTCCCGGAGAGCTCTCCTCTGTGCTCTGCAGAGACAGCGATCTCTCAGTACCCGGCATGGCATAGTGAGGACACCTCAGGAGTGTCATTAAATTCCCAGCTGCTCTGCAGCAGTCGGGTCTGGACTAAAGTGAGCGTAACATTTCTAAAACTTTCCGGAAACTGCAGTGCTTTAATTTGCCAAGAGTGACATTCATTTTTAAGCCCATGTTATCTTAACAACAGCAACAGCAAAAAACCTGTTGCTAGGTCAATTTTCACTCATTTTTCCCTATATTACAGAGTAAAACCGCCTCCATTCGGATTCCAAGGCCATAATCTTGACGGAAGCCGACAGCCTCATCTTTCTCCTAATTATTACATGCTGGGTTCGAACCTCGGACCCTTCCGTTAGTAGCTCAGCATTTAATTCCTCCCCACCACAGCCCCTCACACAGCCGGAGCAAGAGCAGACCTACTGCCATCAAACTGATCCGACTCATAGCGCTTCTACGGAACAGAAAAGAATTAGCTCTTCGGATTTCTGATCTTTAAATCTTTCTCAGTGCAAATGCTCTCATCTTTCTGCGGAGAAACAGCAGGTGTGAGTGGGGCGGTGGTCACACTGCTGACTTTTGAGGTTGGCAGCTCAATGTGTAACGCCCGCTAAGCTTCGAAGGCCTCAGAGACAGCAGGGCGTAATTCATGATTTCAAAAATCAGTAGAAACTAAAAGTAAGAAAACATATAGCTCAATCTTCTCTCCACGATGTAAAAACTATGACTCAGAGTGATAAATCTGAATGCCTGTGATTACACGGAATTGAAAAACAAACTTCAAACCTCCTAATAAAAGCTTCAGATACGTCTTTGATTTTGAACCCCTAGAATTTGCCCAATTATTATTAGAGCTACTAAAATAGGACCCATGTTAGTTTATCATCCAGCTATCTCAGTGTTTCTTATTCCACTGAACACTCCCTTCCCTCGGTGTCCCCGAGTCAGTTATGGAGCAGCCTGCAGGACGGGGGACTGCTCCTGTGATCCCCCAAGCGACAGCTGTTGACAGGCGGGAAAGTCATCTCTTTCTCCCCCACACTTTGATAAGTGTGCGTTTATTCAGGAAAGGTTTCTGGTAACAGAGACTTCCTTATTCTACAACAGAATCATATTTAAATATCAGGTATAGCTCAATAAGATATTATTCTACTTCCATGACTAAAAGTTTTAGAGCTTAGGTTGAAAACCAACAGCCATGGACTATGCCTTTGTCTCACCAGCTGTAATTTCAATATTTTAAATTAACGAACTATCAACCAACTATCAGGACTTTACTCATTCAGGAAAAAACACATAAACCCTAGGCCTTTCAACATTTGGTTCATGTTCACAGTACTGACAATCCTGAGCTCAAACTCATCCAGCTCCCTCTCTCCCTCAAGAGGGTCACCACCCATTCTCGCCAGCTGTTTCCAGCCAGCATTAATCATTTCTATTACCTGCCTGCCTGAATTTGAAGCAAATTTTAGAGCTTTGGCTGACAACCTTTTGTTCTTTTGTTCACACTCCAAAAGATAGGATGTAATCAAAGGCACTTAAAAGATGAAAATGTGTAAGGGAAAGTAAAAATGTGTGCTACAGTAGAAATGGCAATGACTCCTGAGCATTACAGAGATGTGAAGACTCATACAACCCCTGCAACATGTACAGGAACTGGAGTGAGATTCAAAAGGAAGGGGCCATCACTATACCCTAACTCCTTCTCTCCCCAACCCCAGCCACCTATGTCCATCCCACATTGCAAGGGGCCTCTTGTACACAAAAGACAACCCAGCCTTATGCCTATGATTCATTGACAGTCTACCCCTTCTGGACAATTGACATGCCCATAGCCATATCCATGAATTAATCCAAAGAAGCCCATTCACTCTTAAGAAGGAGACCCAAATTCCTTTGAAAAAGGCATTTCAGAGTCTTGGGTTCATTAAATATGCTCTAGAATCGAGATGGAGAGTTTGATTGTGCACAACTCCTTAGTTCAGTGAACGCCTCACCCTAAGGGGAGGAGCACAACTGATGTAAGTTCATTATGTCATTACCTAGCTTTTTAAATTTTATCAATCTGAGAGGTGAAATTTAATCTTAGTATAGTTTTTGCTGCTTTTTCTCTTATAAAGTTGAGAATATGTTACTTTATTTTTAAAGTACATCATTCAAAATCCATGATTACTATTAATATAGTCAATGCTACATTATCTAGAAAAATGAAGGGAGACTATTCTATTTTTAATCACCAAATATGGCTTAGAAAGATGTAGGATTAATTTATTTCATTTATTTTCACCAAAAAATGTAAGATAAAAATAAGATCTTGAACTAAATTTAAAAAATCCAAATATGCCTGCTTTTTAGCATATTACAATGAAGTTCAGGACAAATTGTCTTTTTTCCCCATGCTTTCTCACTGTCACATAATTCCTCCAATTCTGTACCTCTATGAGGATTTGATCCAAAACACAAACTCATCAGTATGACATCATCTAAGTCTTGAATTTGAATATCAATTTACCTGATTTCAGAATCCATGTTGCTGATTATATACTACATGCTTAAAAGCTTTGATTTACTTTATTAGAATTAGGCATCTCAGAGTACAAGCTACAGTTTCAGGTATTTGGAAGGAAAAGAAATCTATAATATATATGCTATTAGCAATTTGACCAATAACACAAAAGAGTAAGGAAAGGCAAGAGAAAAATTAAAAATCTAACTATCTATATAACAATGTGTGTAGAATAGTAACAATGATCAAACTGAAAAGTTATATCGAAAAATAATTCTCATTTTATGGGTCTCCATGAATTTTGATAATGTGGGGGATTGGACTAGGAATGCATCAATATTAGGAAATGAACAAACAGATTGGATGAAAGAAGAAGCTTAGCCTGTATTTCAGAGAAGTTAAGAACCAAAGGTAAGAACACGTGTTCAGTACCATCGAGTCAGTTCCAACCCACAGGGGCTCTATGTCCAACAAAACAAGACAGTGCACTGTCCTGTGCCACCCTCACAATCGCTCCTGAGAGCACTGATGCCATCACTCTGCCATTCCTTCTCATCTCCCTCGTCTTCACCACCCTTCGACTTTACCAAACATGATCTCTTTCTCCAGGAACTAGTCTCTCCTGACAATATGTCCAAAGTTTGCAAGAACGTCTTGTCATCCTTGCCTTGAAGAAGCATTGTGGCCTAATTTCTTCCAGTAGAGATGAGTGTGTCCTTTTAACAGTTCATGGTACTTTGAATATTCTTCTCTAGCACCACAATTCAAATGCCTTCATTCTTCTATGGTCTTCCTCATTCAAGATCCAATATCATGGTTTGGGTCAGGCACATCTTAGTCCTCATAGTAACATCCTGGCTCCTCAATACTCTACCCATACCTTGTGCAGCAGATTTACGGTATGTCTTTTTATCTTTTGACTGCTGCTTCCATCAGGATAGATAGTGGATCCAAGCAAGACAAAATCCTTAACAGCTTCGACCTTTTCTCTATTTACCTATTGGTCCAGTTGTGAGACCTTTGGTCTTCCTTAAATTGAGCTGTAATCATATTGAAAGCTACAATCTTCTTCAGCAAGTGCTTCAATTCCTCCTCACTTTTCAGCAAGCAAGGTTGTCTCAGCTGTTTACCACAGGTTGTTAATAAGCCTCCTCCAATCCCGATACTGCACTCTTCTTCCTATTACCCAGCTTCTCTGATGATTGGCTTAGCGTATAGATTGAGCAAGTATGGCAAGAGGATACAAAACTCTGACACACCTTTCCTGATTTTAAATCATGCAGCATTTCCTTGTTATGTTTGTATAACTCTCTCTTGATTCATGTACAAGCTCCAAATGAGCACAATGAGGTGTTCTAGAATTCCCATTCTTCTCAGGGTGATCCACAGTTTACTATGGTCCACAAAGTCAAATTACTTTGCATAGTCAATGAAACACAACATATAAGAGCATCTAAGTAGATTAAAATTAGGTCTTAAAACCAGACAAGGGCTGAGCCCCGGTGGCGTAGTGGTTGAGTGCGGGACTGCAGCCCATTGGCTTGGCGGTTCAAATCCAGCAGCAGCAAGGCTGGGCCTCCCACTTCCACCAGAGGGCAGTGATGCCCAAAAAACAAAACCAAAAACAAAAAGACAAATCCAAATTAACGTAAACACTATGCCCACTTCTCACTTATCTACATGGTTAGGTGTTTTGATTTTTTTCTTAGTTTTCTTTTTTTTTAATCATTCTATTGGGGGCTCATACAACTCTTACCACAGTCCATACGTGCATCCATTGTCTCAAGCACATCCGTACATATGCTACCATCATCGTTTTCAAAGCATTTCTTTCTACTTGAGCCCTTATATCAGCTCATTTTTTCCTGTTCCTTCCCCACCTCTCCCTCCCTCCTGAACGTGGTAGGTTTTTTGGTTTTGTTTGTTTTCGGGGGGAGGGGGGCGCATCACAGCCTTCTGGTGGTCATGGGAGCTACCCAGCCTTGTTCCTGGAGAGCTGCTGCTGGATTTGAACCACCAACCCGTGGGCCACAGTCCCGCACTCAACCCCATGATTAGGTTTTAAGACCAAGTTGTTACATGAAAATCGGCATTGTGCAAAAATGAAACATGATCAGATCAGATACAAAATGAAGGGTGATGACATTTCTATATACATGACCAATCATATCATTGAACAAAGTATATCATTACCTGCTATAAAAATACTAAGAATCAAGACCAAACAAGATGATACATAACCTTAGTCATTTCATCCACTGTTATTCTTGCCTCATAGCTCAGCAATATTTCTATCAAAGAGTCATTATTAGTGGGCAAAATGGCCTTAGGGGAACTTTTTTACTGTTGCTGTAAATATGAAATGTCAGCTACGGAATAGTTAATAACTGAGGAGTATGTGTGCAGTGTCTGCAACTATTCCAAGATGTTAGAATATTCTTTCCAAACTGCTCTGTGGATCCAATGCAATTTCAATCAAAACCCTAGCAGGGGCAGTGAGTTCCTTTTGACTCAGGCAAAACTTTTTTAAATGGACAATGACTATGGAAAGACAATGGGATAACTAATCACACTTAATTGTACAGTTAAAATTATTAAAATGGATAATTTTGTTACATATATTACAAATTAATATTTTAATTCCAGGAAATATTTTTAGAAAGTGAGAATCTGGCTCTCTTCTGGCCCCTGGCGCTCCGGAAGCAGCAGGCGCCGGTGCAGACATGGCCAAGTCCAAGAACCACACCACGCACAACCAGTCCCGGAAATGGCACAGAAACGGCATCAAGAAACCCCGATCACAATGATACGAGTCTCTTAAGGGGGCGGACCCCAAGTTCCTAAGGAACATGCGCTTCACTAAGAAGCACAACGAGAAGCGCCTGAAGAAAATGCGGCCCAACAACGCCAAGGCCGTGGCTGCCCGCACCGAGGCCATCAAGCAGCTTGTGAAAAAGCCCAATGAGGTCAAGGTCAAGAGGACCCCGCTGGGCGTCAACCGCAAGCTCAGCCGACTGGCCTACATCACCCACCCCAGGCTTGGCAAGCGGGCTCGGGCACGTATTGCCAGGGGCCTGAGGCTCTGCCAGCCCAAGACCAAGGTACCAAGCAAGGCTGACGCTTTAGCCAAGGCCTCGACTCCAGCGAAAGCTCCCAAAGGCGCCCCGGCCCCGGCGCCCTGGCTCCCACAAAGTAAGAGTTCTCCGTGTGAGGGCCAGAGGGACAGGTGAGCCCTGGGCTGTGCCTGCATGGCGCTGTGTCTTCTTGTGCTCTGTACAAATAAACCCAGGTGACACTGAAAAACAAAAAAAAGAAAGTGAGAATCTGATTTTAAAATATATAGCAAATATATAAAATATATAGCAAAGCAAAGAATCAAGAAGAGTCAAAATCAATTTTAAAAAAGAAACTTTTTAATCTCACCCAATCTCAATAGAAGTAGAGATCAATGTAATGAAAACCAAAATCCTCACAACAGAACCAATAGGTAACATCTTAGTAAACAGAGAAAAGATTGAAGTTGTGATTTTTGACTTGCTGGTATCCATAATCTAGCCTCTTGTAAGCAACAGTTATGAGATCAAAAGACATATTGTGTTAGGTAAATTGGTCCTAGACCTTGTTAAAGTTTTGAGGAGCAAGGATGTTATTTTGAGGTCTAAAATATTCCTGGCCCAAGCCAGATATTCTCCATTGCATCATATTCATGTGAAATTGGGGCATCGAATAAGAAAGACCATCCAAGTTCCAGTGACACATTCTCTCAGAGAATTTGGCTAAGTCTAAGAAGTAATCATGCCTCATTACATGTGTTGTAATTATGTGTGGGGCTCAGAAGTTCAAAAACACCAATCATTCCATAGGAGAAAGGTGGGGTTTCTACTCACATAAAGACTGTACAGTTTCAGGAACTCAAGGAGCATTCCTGTTCAGTTAGACACTGAGTGTCTGTGCTCCATCACTATTACGGATATATTTGCAGTAAAGCTAAATAGAAAAAAAAAACATTCTCAGTAATATATATTTCACTCTCCTGCCCACCATTGTTCAGTCTTCATGTCTGGCTAAGCATCTGCTTGTAGACCATGGCTGTTTCAGTCCTGTGTATGTACTAAAATTTGCCTCTGTTGCCTTTAATTCCTGTAAATCCTCCAATGTTTTGCCCTGCTTTGTCTTGCCTTGCAATGTTTGCCTTATTTTTTTACCAAACTCTCTCTTGTTGTTTTTATACTTTACTTCTTTTAAAAAGTTCTTAAATTACCTAGTGGATATGAATAACAATCATAAGAATAATCACAATTGTTTATTGAGAATCTGTAATACTTTAGATCCATTCTAAGGTCTTTATATACATTATCTCTAATCTTTCAAACACCTTAGAATTTAGACATGATTATATCCATTTTCCCAGTATCTCTAATCTTTCAAACACCTTAGAATTTAGGCATGATTATATCCATTTTCCCAGGTAGGAGAGATTCAAAAAGATCAACTGAACAAAAAATAATAAAAGTTACTCTGAAAGAAATCAAGTAACCCACTAGACTATGCTTCTTTAGAGTAATTCCTATACCTGATGCAGTCAGTACCAGGCTATCACTCCAAAAATCCTGACCAAATGTCTTAGACTCACCCAGGTCACACAATGAGCATAATCTATGGAACTGGGACTTGAACTGCATCAAGTAGATTCCAACTCTCATCAGCCCCTTTGGGCAGAGTTGAGTCTTCTCAAAGGTTCCGCGACTGCTGTCTTCAGGAACAGATTGCCAGACCTGTTCTCCCTCAGAAGCTGTAGTGGCAGTTCAAACAGCCCAACTTTCCATTGGACAGTGAGCGCTTAACCACTGCACCACCAGCAAGTACTCAAGCTAGGCCTGTTAGGTTCTTCCACGACTTAAAGATAACAGATACCACTTAGGACACATCCACATTCCTGGATGATCTGGTATCTACTGCTTTAAGCACTTCACAGGACCCCATTCACTCATTACTCCCAGCCACACGACTTTTCAGTTCTTCTACCACTCTACATTCAGGGCCTTTGCACTACCTGCTTCTTCGCTCCATAGTATTGACCCCAGTTTTCCTCTCCCATCTTTCCTTAGTTGGATCTTTTGGTCACTTGAATTTCAGCTAAAGTGAGTCTTTCTAATTACCTACTCTGACCACCAATTTATAGCCCTGTTTTAATTTTCACATTTGTCTTTCTCCAGTATTTTCCAAATTTTCTTTATATCATTTCATCAGGACCATAGGATGGTCTCCAAGAGAGTAAAAATATCTTGTTTATCAGCATGTCTCTGGGATATTGTAGAGATTCAAGTGCATTCCTTGAATAAATAATGTTCCATCTGAGGCAGTTCCACTATACCCATGCTTATTACTCCACAGAGAAGAAATGAATTGTGCCATAACACAGTCCAACTGACTTATCATCCTAGATCTCTGAAATGTCCCTGTCGTCTGTGACTCCTTTTGTCCAAATGGCAATTTGCCTTCATGCTCTGACAACAGCTCCCTGGTCAGTAGTGCCAGTTGTGGAAATGAACAGCTGCACCATGGGGACCATGCCAGGTGTATTCCCCAGCAGGTGCCAAGTTTAAATAGAGGTTACAAAGGAATGCTCAGTTGCCCTTATGAACTGTAATACTGTGATCCTAAACAACAGTGCTACATGGGGACCCGTTGATCCAGCGTTTCTCTAATGATTGCCATGGTCTGTTCTGTTGTGCACACAGTGAGTCTGAACTGACTGGACAGAACCTAACAACAACACCATCCTATTTATAGCACCAAGACCTAAGCAAAAGGGTTTCCGTTACTCAGGTTATCACTTCCATAGCCTTTTCACTAGTAGAAAATAAATAAATTTCTTGGCATCCCATAGACATTATATTCTAAAATTTCGACCCCAGAACTTTTATTACTTTTGTTCAGGTTGATGAACATTTCCTGGGTAAGTTTTCATCAACTTTGTCTAATCCTTTTTTATCTGGTGATGAAGTGATGGTAGGCACAGCCTACTATACAAGCGAAGAGGGTATTGGTCAGATCTTGACTGTAGAGCAGGGTCTTGCATTAAAATTTAGGAGGAGTTTGTGTATCTATGCAGTCAATCCCACAGAAGTTTTCCAGATAAGAAACCGATGAAGAAGAAGAAGAGGAGGAGGAGGAGGAGGAACAGAAAAGTAAGAGAGGGGAGCAGAAAAAATGGAGACAAGGCCTTTCTGAAAAAACCTGCAACACAGACCAAGGGTTCTAACAGTAAAGACAATCACAGGCCTGCCACGGGCCCCGAAGCAGAGTCAACAGGGGCCAGCTTCAAAGAAACCTGGCAGCAGAGTTGGTGCTGGCAGATGCCAGGGCCAGGAGAAGCTTGTCCACAGGGAACTGACTGAGAGGTAGCCTGCATGGCCAAGAGGATCTTAGATGTTGGACTCTGAAGAAGGGACATTTTGCCTACATCTTCCCTCATCCTCCTTCTAAATTGTAGCCTGATGATTCTGATCTCAAGTTGTACCGTGTTGTATCCCTGATAAACCGCTTAACTGGAAGCATGACTTAAGAGTTTTGTGTGGGTACTGTAATGAGTTATCATACTCAGAAAAGAAGTAGAGTAAGAGCATAGCCAGAGCAGATGGCTGGAATAGGCACAGCTGAAAATGGAGAGTGGCGAGATACCTGACCTCCACCTCATGGGTGTCAGTTTTGTGCTGATAGTGATTCTAATTATCCCCAGTGGAGTTAGAGAGGCTATGGTTCTCCTACCCATTCAGCTCACAGTAGTCCTGTGGCACAGACCTCACCTTGTGTGACATTTAAGATTTGAAAAAGAAGCTTTCTTACTTAGTGACATAGGATAAAGTGAAATGAAAAACTCAGAGCCAAAACTCTTATATGCATTTGTGTGACAAAGGAGGAAAAGAAGGAAAAAAGATGGAGAGAGAAAGGAAGAAAAAAAATGTTAGTGGCAACTGCTTTTATTTTATTCTGATACATTTTTGTATTAAAAAAATATTCTACAGTAAAATTGTGTACTATTTTAAAATTTAAACCTATGTTAACATGCCTTTTAAAATCTCAGTAAATGCTCCCTAATTCTATATTAATTCCTTCACTGTAAAAATGAACACTTTTCAGAGAAGCAGAAGCATCTGGAGCTGTTTGCCATCTTTTTAGTGCATGTTCCCCCCGTCCCACACTCACATGCCTGAGGAACAAGAGGGCTGATACACTGAGGGAGGAAGGAAGGGGCCAGCAAGGGAGTGTGTGTCATATGAGTATTGCTATTCATGATTTGGGACATTGCATCTGGGTCACTGATGAATGTCCATCACGGGCTCGTGAAAAGATCAGCTGTGTGAGGCTCAAACTGTCCTCTGGCATCAGAATGCTCCCAATTGTTTGGTTTGGGTGATAATGACCCAAGCACTTGCTCTTACATTAAAGGGAAGCAGAAAGAACATACGTCACTGGCTACAAGATTACTGTCAGCAGCCTACTCTTATTCATTATTTTGGCAAACATGCGAGAGATAGGAATGTTTTATTTAGAAGTTTTGTACAGTTTAGCAATACGCAGAGGTTGTACTTCACAGAACTTTACCAGGGGGATAGCACATAGGTTTTGCAAATGGACCCATATCAATAAGGAGTGATTCTGATTCTCTTCGATACATAACCAAAAAAGGCCAACTCACTTATTTTTTATTCTTATACTCAAGTTAAGTGTTATATCTGAAAAGACATGAAGCTAAGCATGTTTATTAAACTGATCTATTAATGTCTTATGCCACCAGCGCTTAGTTGAAAAGTATTTCCAAATACTAACAGTAATTTAGAAAGAAAATTAGAACATCCTTTTTGTAATTATCCATGAATGAAATTTTGTATAATTTATTTTATTGGAGGCTCTTACAGCCCTTATAGCAATCTGTACATCAATTATATCAAGTGTATTTGTAACTATCATTCATTTTCAAAACATTTTCTTTCAACTTGAGCCCTTGGTATCAGCTCCTCTTTTCCCCCTCCCTCCCCCACACTCCCAGCTTTGTGAACCCTGGATAAATTATAAATTATTATTATTTTCATAGCTTACACCATCTGCTGTCTCACTTTACCCAAATTTCTATTATTCATCCCGGGGGAAAGGGCAGGTTAAATATTGATCACTGTGCTCCGTTCCTCTTTTCTGCTCCTTCTCTCCCCACCTTCCCTCTGCTTGCGTGGTATTGCTCCTCCCATCACTATTCCTGAAGGCTTTCTCTCTCCTGGATTCCATGTGTGAATCTTTACCAGCATAGCTGCTCTGGTCTAGGCAGATTTGTACGGTAGAACTGGAGTCATGATAGTGGACATAAGCAGAAGAAGGAAGCATTAAAAAAAAAACAAGAAGAATGTTGGGTACTTCCATGGTGTTATACTGAACCCTGGATGGCTCATTCCTACCTTGTGACCCTTGTGTGAGGAGATGTCCAATTGCCTTCAAGAAATTATGACATCTTTACTGCTATCCTCCACGAAGTTCAGATTAAAATATTAGGAGAAAAGTTTCTGGCCTTAAGGACACTTTGTTGTAATCGTCCAGCATTCTTTGATACTCACCTTCCAACATGATAGCTGAAGACAAAATGAATGTATAAACAAATGTGGTGAAAAAAATTGATGGTGCCCAGCTCTCAAAATATAGGGTCTGGAGTCAAAAATTTGAAGATAAACAAGTGGCCGTCTAGCTGAGAAGCAACAAAATCCACACGAAAAAATCACACCAGCCTATGTGATCATGAGATGTCTATGGGATGAGGTATCAGGCACCAGACAAAAAAATCATATCAATGTGAATGAGGGGGAATGCTGACTGGAGACCCCCAAGCCCATGTGTAGACCCCCAAGCCCATTGGACATCCTCTTACACAAGGGTCACAAGAGAGGGATGAGCCAGTCAGGGTGCAGTATAGCACCAATGAAACATATAAATTTCCTCTAGTTCTTTAATGCTTCTCCCCACCCACCCTCACTATCATGACTTCAATTCTTCCTTAAAAATCTGACTAGACAAGAACATGTGCACTGCTAGAGAAAAAAGACCACAACACAGGGAATCCAAGACAGATAAACTCCTTAGGACCAATAATGAAAATAGAGATATCAGGAGGGGGAGGGGAAGATGGGAGGGGTCGATCACAGTGATCAACATATAACCCCACCCCCAGGGAAATGAATTATAGAAAAGTGGGTAAGGAGAGAAAATGGATTATTTAAGATATGAAATTAATAATAATTTATAAATTAATAATTTATAACTTATAAATTAATGATAATTTATATCAAGGGCTCATTAGGGAAGATTGGTGGGGGAGGGAGAGAGGGGAAAAGAGGAGCTGATATCAAAGACTCAAGTAGAAAGAAAATGCTTTGAAAATGATGATGGCAACATATGTACAAACGTGCTTGAGACAATGGGTGGATGGATGGACTGTGATAAGAGCTGTAAGAGACCCTCAATAAAATGATTTAACTTTTTTAAGTGACTAGCTTCCAATTCTACCTTTCAATTCCTGCTAGACCAGAGGGTATACACTGGCACAGATAGGAGCTTGGAACATGGGGAATTCAGGACAGATGATGGTCCCTTCAGGACCAATGATGAGAGTGGCGATACCTGGAAGGTGGAGCGAAGGTGGGTAGAAAGGGAGAGCAGATTACAAAGATCTACATAGAACCGCTTCCCTGAGTGTGGACAATGAGGAAGTGGGTGAAGGGAGACAGTGTAAGTATGACAGTCATAATAATTTATAAATTACCAAGGGTTTATGGGGAAGGGGTTGTGGCAAGAAAGGGGAAAAATGAGGAGCCGGTGCCAATGGTTTAGTTTGAAAGCAAATGTTATGAGAATGATGAGGGCAACAGATGTACAGATGTTCCTGACACAGGATGGACTTATATATGGATTGTGATGAGTTGTATGAGCCCCCAATAAAAGGATTTAAAATAAATAAATAACATGTGATTTTTCTCCCTTCAATCTTCTTCACTTTTCCTCAAAAAATTATAGCTCTATTGAGTGTACAATGACTTTAGCTCTTTGATGACCATAAATTTTTCTGAATATAGTTTCTTGTATAAATTACTTTAAAACTTGTGTTTTAAGGGCCTTTATTGTATGTCAGTTTCGTATAAATTGTTACAACTATTTTTAAACATCCCTAGCCATAAAAAATCCTAATTATAAAGAAAAATTGTTAGACTTTTTAAGTAAAACTGCCAAATATTAGCAATTCTCTTCAGTAAGGAATTCCAGCCATGCATTGTTTAATGCCAACAATATGTTCTGTGAAATAGGATGTTACATGATTTGGATGCTGATCAAATTCCATATTATATGTAGGCAGTCCTCCTATTATGAAAGAGTTTTGTTCCTGTGACTATCTTTAAGTAAAGTTTTCCAAAAGTTGGAAGTTAGGTTATAATTCATATCTATTGTGTTAATCAAATATTTGTCTGAACATAAAAAGTACAGTGCACTTTTCTAGGCATAAAAAATAATAAAGAAAGCACTCCTATAGACAGTAAAATATTTTGACATGATAATGTAGTGATTGTAATGATAATGTTTCTGATATACATCACAAATAACAGAAACCATGTATGCACCTCAAATTTTGAATACAGTAAACTATGCCTGTGATGGGACCATGGGCATTTATGCAGTCAGGCATTGCCCAAACAGAAATTATGAAACATATGAATAGTAGTGGGATTCAAATAATTTAACAGCCAATTTGTTACCCTAATGAATTTTTAAGTATAAAAAATTATACACTGAAATAAAGGATATACTGAAAAGTAGTTTATTACTCATACAGTTAATATTTGAATAAGGACAGCAATAGAAGTACACAAAACTAGATTGTTATAAGAGTTTTTAAACATTAATAAAAAAACATCAAATAATACCTGACAAAAGTTGTCAATATATTTTCACATTACTTCTTGATTGACATCCTCACTTAGAATGTTTTTATCTGAGCATTGTCATCTGTGTGATTTATCTATAACCATCTTTTTGTTGTAGCTAGGTCAATTAGACAATAATCGTTGTAGTTGATGTACTACAAACAGGAGACTTCTCTGAATATATTAAGTTCATCTTTGACCACTTTTCTGGCTCTGCTGAACTTAAACCAATTGTCCTGACAATATATTGAGCTCTTTGAACACTTTCAGGGATCACATAATTCACTCAGAATATCACATGGGAATCTGGAGTGTGACACAAAGCTGAAAACAAGTAACAGTGTGTCATACTCTGACTTTTTCTCTTTATATTATACATTTGTTTGCTGATGTAACAAATGTAAGGGAATAAAATTTATTATTTCATCAAAAGTGTTATGAGTCTTATGAAATGAATAAATCATAAATACAAGGTCTGTCTAATTTTGTACATATGGATGGAATGAACATTGCTATAGGCACTTCAGATTTGCTTCTGAGCAGATGAACATTTAAAAGAGAGTAAAGAGTATAAATTTGTGATTTTCACAGTGGGTGGCTACCCAGCCTCCCACTCTACAGGGAGCCGTGATTACAAGTGTCATTTTAACAAGTGGTTAGCCTAATAGCAAAAAATTAGGTACCATTTCTGCCAAACCTCTGCAAACTGGCTGAATTCCATTACTACTCCCATGCCCATATATCATCAGTATCCACCCCAGGTAGGATCTCTGGTGGAGAGATTGCTAAGCAGTTGGCTGCTAACAGAAAGGTCAGTGGTTCTGCTCTGCTCAGGACAGATGTGGCCATCTCCTCTCAACTAGCACAGCTTTGGAAACTCTAAAGGTAGCTTCACTTGAAGGAAGTCAGCTTGGTTTCAGTTTTTAATGCTATTTACCAACATCTACAGTCAAAATTCCATTAAATGTGCAATAAACATGCATTCATAGCTACTTTAAAAATTCATAGCAGAACTTTAAAAATGAAGAGAAAGGATCAGTAGTTGAATAATTTGACTAGGGTTATGGAATGTCTCAGAGACCAATAATTTATTGGAAACGCCTTTTTAAACAACATACTCATTTTTACAACATACACAGTGACTATACATGAGAACCTATCACGAGGAATACACAAGAATAAAATTATCTGAATGCGTAGAAAGGGGTGATAGAGAAACTCAGTATCATCAATCAGAGCAAACTGTTGAACTGGTCATCAAACTCTCATGTGAAAATTAAATATGAATTGGAAGAAAGATGGCGCTAATCTACAATTTTGAGGATATCACTCTTGAATCTAGAATAAATTCTACACATTAAACAGTAGTGACTGGAGCTGAAAGGAGTTGTGGGATGACATCAGGTTATTATACAAGAGGAAATTCAAAAGTCACTAAAAAAAGAGGAAAGAGAGAAAACAACAGCTAAAGCAGCTGGAGGAAATGAGTACATGATGTGAATAAGATGTCTCAAAGGGAAGCTGAGAAGACAGCGTAGAATATTACCATGAAAAGTGAAAAAAATAAATAAAGGGTGCAGTAGACATTGCTCAAACTGAAAGAATTAAGAAAATGTAAAGCCTTGGGTTACAATATTGAAAGAATACATGGAACAACACAGAAAGCATAAATAGAAGATTGAGAGAATTCGGGGAAGATGGCCACCAGATAGGAAGCCCACACCCGGAGCTCCTGGAGATCAGTGAGTGGGGGTGACACCGGAAGGG
>PVJH01025453.1:0-31512 GCA_004026705.1 Nesogale talazaci
TTTCTTTTGTTGCTTTGTTTTGCTCCGTCTTGTTTTTGTACATATCATTATCTCTGCATGTCTATATAGATGGATAGGTATTATAAACAATGTGGAGGAGAAAACAATGGGACCATTTTCTGGGGGACATGGGAGAGGGGGAGGTGGGGGAAGGCAGTGGATGTTAACAAACCCAGAGACAATGGGTTGTTGATGCCTGTACAAGCAATCTGAAATTGATGAGGAGAAGGGTGTAGGAGGCCTGGAAGGGCTTGATCAAGGGCAATATAACTGAGAAGAATTACTGAAACCTGAATGAAGGCTGAACATGATAGTGGGACAAAAAGAATTAGAGGAATTAGAGTAAAGAACTAGGAGGCAAAGGGTATATACAGAGGTCTAAATATAGGCATGTACATATGTAAAGATATTTATGCATGGTGATAGGGAAATAGCTCTATGTACATATATTTATAGGTTTAGTATTAAGGTAGCAGATGGACAATCAGCCTCCACTCAACACAAGACATTTTGTTCTATTTACATGGCATTCCAGGATGCTCATCTTCCAGATTTGCTTACTGGAGACAAAGCAGGCACATAAATAATTGTGAAGAAAGCTGATGGTGCCAGGCTACCAAAAGATATAGCCCCTGGGATCTTAAAGGATTGAAGACAAACAGGTGTCCATCTACAAAGCCTACATACAAGAAGCATACCCACCTGTGTGGTCATGAGTTGTCCATAGGATCAGGTATCAGGCATCAACAATCCAGAACAACAGCAAAAAATCATATCATTGTGAATGAGGGTGGGGGATGAGTGGAGACCCAAAGCCCATCTGTAGGCAATTGGACATCCCTTTACAGGAGGGCTGAGGGAAGGAGATAAGCCAGTCAGGGTGCAGTATAGCAGTGATGAAACATACAAATTCCCTCTAGTTCTTTAATGCTTCCTCCCTTTCACTATCATGACCCTAATTCTACCTTGCAAATCTGGCTAGACCAGAGCATGTACATGGGTACGGATACGAGCTGGAAACACAGGGAATCCAGGACAGATAAACTCCTCAGGACTAATATTGAGAGTGCTATACCAGGAAGGCAAGGGGAAGGTAGGGGGAGAAAAAGGGAACTAAGCACAATGATCTATCTATAACCCCCTCCCAGGAAGATGGACAACAGAAAATTGGGTGAAGGGAGACATTGGTCAGTATAAGATATGAAAAATAATTTATAAATTATGAAGGGTTCTTGGGGGGGAAGGGAGGGGGAGAAATGAGGAGCTGATACCAAGAGCTGAAGAAGAAAGAAACTGTTTTGAAAATGATGACAACAAATGTACAAATATGCTTGACACAATGTATGTATGGATGGATTGTGATAAAAGTTGTACAAGTCTTCACTAAAATGATTTTTAAGAGCTATGGCAAAATAATAATAACAATAATAATAATAGCATATAATATAATAATAGGGGTTCCTGAGTGGCAGGGTGGGGGAAGGGATTGGATAAAGGGGAGCTAATATTAAAGCATTCATAAAGAAAGAAAATGTTTTGAAACAGATGGTGCTAGCAATTGTACAATTGTGCTTGATTTAATTGAATTATGGACTGCTAAAATTTCTGTAATAACTCCCAATATAATGATTAAAAAGGAAAGAATGTTTGTGGAAGAATTCCATTATCTTTCTATTACATTTTTCCACCAGGAGCTTTTGCATTGCCTTCACATAGTATAAGGTAACTGTGTTAGTCCTGGTAGACTAGAGAAACAAATTCATAAACACACATATGTATATAATGGAAAAGTTTATATACAAGAGCAATTGAACATTGAGAACACATCCCAGCCCAGTTCATTCCAAGTCCATAAGTCTGATATTAGGCCATGTGTCTGATACCAATCCATAAGCCCTCTTCAGAATCACAAGGCACATACAATGACACCAGGACAATCACCAGCCAGTGGGAGCAGAATCTTGTGTATCCAGTGATGGCAGAAGCATCTCAGTGTTGGCAGGGGTCTCCCATGGCTCCTCCAGTTTCCAGGGCTCAGAATCTATCAGTGTGCTGCCATGTGTCAGCTGCAATGTCTCCCAGGGAGCCAGTCTTGTGTCTTGTCAGTAGAGCATCTCCAAGGGACTGAGGAGTGAGTCTCTCACCTCCAGGGGGAAATATGGCTGGATTTCCCAGAATTCTTAGGAGAAAACCATGCCCACAGAGTGATGGCATTGACTATATCCAGATTGACAAGCTAGACTCCACCCCTACACTCTTAATCCTCAAATTGACAACAGATTAGGTGACTGACACGGTAACTAATACATTTTCATTATTTGGAACCATTAAAATTTTAGATTTGTTCTTTACTGAATCACAGCCTAGACTATTATGATTGATAACAGATATTAGAGCAAAAAGAAACTGTAACAGACAAAAACCATTTGGGAGAAAAAAAAATGTGATATTGGCTTATAGACCAGGTGGGTAGGTGGTAGGAAAACTAGATTAGAAAATTGGCAATTCATGTTGTTTAGTGGCAAAATATAGAATAATGCTATCGCCTTTGATTCATTGGGAGGTATAGCATACACTCGATTTATATAACTCAGTGGCAAAAAGCTAGGTCCCTTGGTGGCATTGTGTGTTTGGTGTTAGGAGGCTAACCACAAGTTAAGTGGTCAAGTCCTCCAGCTGCTAAAGATGAGGCTATCTGATCATGTAAAGATTTACAGCCTCAGAACCCCCTTAGAGCAGTTCTAATCTATCCTAGAGGGTCACTATGAATTGAAATCAACTCCATGGCAATGGTTTTTGTTGGTGTTATGACAAAACTCAAGGTTCATAGGCGGTACCACCTGAATGCATTTGACTGTTAGCCTAAAGGTTGGCAGTTTGAACCCACTCAGTTTTGACACCGAAGGAGGACTTGGGAGTCTGCTTCCATGAAGATTATAGCCACAATTCTCTACGAAGCAGTTCTGCTCTGTCATGTAATTCGCGAGGTTGCCGTGAGTTGGGCTTGTAGCAATAGGTTTATTTGCTTATTCATGTTATCAGAAAACATGAACACAGAATGGTATCATGACTATTGGTTGCTATTGGCCTCCTTTGAGAAAGCTTTGTAAGAAAGAATTTTTTAAAAACCGGGTGACTTTCAAACAGGAAGGAAAGAGAACAGGGAGAATCTAAGGAAAGGTCAGGGACTAGTGAGGCTGGAAATGCCAAGTGTTTCTCCATCTTAAACTATTAGAGATAAGAATGAAGAAGGCTCTGAGCAAAACCGGCTAATGAAAACGCAGTCTTGCGGGAGGATTAAGTCAAGGGCACAAATCACTGTAAAGAGTTGATAAAACTACGGACATAGCAAAGTATTTCAAAGTAAAGATCCAGCAAAAGGCATGTTGCTCAATAGACACTTGATTGGGCAAAGGGGCTCAAAGAAAGAAAACGTTGTGACCTGTACTTCAGTTAAGCCTAGAGATTGAAATGGGGGTTAGGAAGCAAAGGAATAGCAAATACAGAAACCATGTTTCAGAATAAACTATGGTGAGGGTTAATGGCACATGAAGTGGACAAGAGTGCAGTCCTGTCTGCCAGTCAGCCTACTGTTTGTTGTTGTTGTTGCTGTTGTTGTTTTCGAGAGCCGTAGAGACAAATGGCTTTGACTATAAGAGACGCTGATCGTTGCGACTCGGATTTCCAATCACTTGGAGCAGGAAGTAACTGCTCAGTCCTCTAAGAAATAATATTCTCAGGTGCTTTTGCAGGCCAAGAGGGATTAAAGAACAAAGTACCCTCACAAACTGAGGCTAGAATGATGGAGAAATCTTAATGAGGTTAATGGTTCTTAGGGGTAAAGACACCTCTAATCGATGTGCATTTTCACTCTGAGGTGGGAACCTCTGGGCTTATCACAGTAACGTTCAGAATTTCTACAAGCCAGCGTCTCCTGGAGGCCTCCCATTCTGCATCTCCCTCACTCTCACCGCCCGCAGGTTAATGCTGACTCATAGGGACCCTAGAGGATAGGGTAGAACTGCCACCCACTGTGAGTTTCCCAGACTGTGACTCTTCACAGGAGGAGAAGGCTCTGTCTGTCTCCCAAGAAGCTGGCTGGTGGTTTGAACTGCTGACTTAGAGGCTCACAGTCCCAAAATAACCAGCACACCACCAGGGTTCCTTTCTGAAAGGGAGTGTTTGTGAAAGTCAGCATGTCTCTATTCTGTCATGGTGCATTGACTGTGTAGAGGGACAATTATTTATCTTTTTAATGAGTAAATCTTGATCTCAAAAGATGCCACAGCCAGGCCTGGTGTAGGGAATACAACATAAGATACCACAATGAAGGAGCTCACCCACCCCGTGGCCACTAAACCGATTCTGATTCATAGGGACTCTACAGAGGGTTTCTGAATCTTTACCAGAGCAGGTAGCTGCTACATTCTTTGACTGAGCGCCTGGTAGGTATCATCCACCAATCTTCTGGTTAGCAAAGGCTGGACTCCTGAAACTGGAGCAACTATGCCTTATTCGGGAATCCTAGACTTTTAATCAATGTCATGACTGTATGGATGTTCATTTTGTCTCCACTTGTGTTCTACATGTATGAAGATGAGGAGTTTCAATATGTGGAGACTCAGTCGCTATTTAAACTATTTACCAATATACAGTTACCTTCTGTTCTTCCCCACACCTTTGAAGTTACCCCACCATGGCCATATGACTATTTACCTAATCAATAGGGTGTGTACAGAAACAAGGTAGGCCAGAGATTTTTTTCGGGGGGGGAGCATCACTGCCTCCTGGTGGGAGTAGGAGGCCCAGTCTTGCTCCTGGAGAGCTGCTGCTGGATTTGAACCTTCAAGCCAATGGACCACAGCTCCGCACTCAACCACTATGCCACGAGGGCTCAGCTCGTAATTCTAGAGATTTTTAAGTGATAGTGTAAGACCTTGAAGCAGGGATCTTCACTATATTGACTGTGAAGTACAGGTAGATGGCGCCTCCCTTCACCTGACACCCTGCGTAAGTCTAGGTGCAGAACTTCCTGCCAGACTTGGACATGTTCCCTGAGGAAGGAATCCTCTTTTGTTTCAGCAAATAAGATGTGGGGCATAGCCTGTCCTATTATGAATGATATCCTTACTTTCTCAAAAGCAGAAAGAAGGATTTGAGACTCAAGTCCAGGTCTGTTTGTTCATATCTCAAAACAGAGCCACTACCTCACGTCTAAGCCAAATTTTGATCCAGTGTGATGAGTAAAATTCACCATGGGTAGCTTTCAAAAATATTTAGAACTCAGATAAATTAATCTAATATGTGGGAGGATTATGGAGAGAGTACATAATTTGATTAATCATCCTGGTTCAGGTTAGGAAAAAATACTTGCAACTCCTATCAAAGCCCAAAAGAGTCCTGGTGACACTTCCTGTTGGTTAGGTGATGGACAGTTAACCACAAGGTTGGCAGTTCAAAGTCCCCAGTTGTTCCCTGGGAGGAAGATGACACTATTTTCTATCATGAAGAGCAGCTTTGAAAACCTTATATGCGTTTATGGGTTTGTTATGAGTTGGAAGCAACTTGAAAGCAATGGGTATTTCTAGCATTTGTATTAAATTAAGAACAAAATAATGCATGCATATATTTTGTGTGTTTTTTTCTTATGTATATTGACTATGCATACTGATTCCTTGTTGAGCAGGAAACTGTTGACAAGAGGTATAGATGTTAAATACAGATATCTTTTTACCATATATTCTTTTTTCCCTCTTTACAAAACAAAACCAAAAGCTGTACCATGATTAACTAATTTTCTTCATGTAAAAATGATTTTTTAAAAGGGCTTTCAATATGCTCAAACTAATTCAGCCATGCCCATGAAAAGGAAATCAGAACAGATTTACATTTGAAAAATGTGGGCATCCAGAATAAAACTAGAATGGAAAAAAATTACAGTTAAAGCACTGGAATAGGAGACTTGAAAGAAGCCTGTGTTAGTTCAGGTTGACAAGAGCGACACATCCAAGGAGACTCATATATATGTAAGAGAGTTTCAGATCAAAGAGCAATCATATATTGAGAAAATATCCTACCCAATACAGATCAAGCCCATAAGTCTGATAGTAGCCCATATGTTCAATATTAGCCTAGAAATTCCTCTATAAACTCAAGTAGCACTTGCAATGCTGCTGAATATGGGAGATCACAGGCTGGTGGGTGAAAAGTCTTGTGGATCCAGTGGCAGTGGAAGAATTTTAGTGTTGGCGTGGTTCTCCACATAGCCTCTCCTGTTGAGTGTGACTCTCCAACAGGAACAAGATGCTGAGAATGGGACTCCTTACACCTCTCAGCAAGTCTCCTCTTGGCTTGTCAACAGGAAGAAGAAGGCAAAGAGGAAGTTTCTAGAATCCTCATGAGAAGGCCATGCCCACAGAAAGCATCATCAGGCTGTCACCCAATTGACAGGATAGACTCCACCTCTACACTTAATTTATCAAGTTGACATGAAATTGTGTAACTAACACAAAACCTAATGAGGCCGTTTTGGGAGCCTGCTGTGGGAGTTTGGAATCCTTCCTGGACTGTGTAGAATAACAACTTCTTCAACAACTGCTGCCATTCTTTGAGACAGGCACCACATTTTCTAGTTCTGCCAGTGAAGAGATTAGTTGTTATGCAACATGCACTTTGCCCTTGTTTTCTCAGAGAGATTGCATTCCTAGCAAGGCATTGGCTTTTTAATATTTTCTGCTCTAGTTGTTATTCTAGTATATCCATATTTTTTTAAAACTTGGATCTGTTAGGATTTTGCTTTGTTGGCCTTGCTTGACTGAATCAGGAAGAATCAGTGGATTATATGAAGAGTTCTGCAGAGGTAAGCATTGGTTAGTTACATACTCTGTAGAAAGATCCTTTAGAATCAGAAAATCAGATGGTTTGCTATGTAGAGAATGACACACTCAAGAGGAATGGCATCTGCAAGGGGGCAGTGATGCCCACACACAAAAAAAGAGGAATGGCATCACATTCATCATCAAAAGAGATATTTCAAGATCCATCTTGAAGTACAATGCTGTTTGTGATAGGATAATATATATCTGTATACAAGGAAATTCAGTCAATACAACTATTACTCAAATGTCTGCAATGACCACAAATCTTGAAGACTGAAGGATTCTACCAACATCTTCAGTCTGAAAAAACTGAGCAAGCATGCAATCAAAATGAATTGATGATTATTGGTGATTGGAATGCAAAGTTGGAAACAAAGAGGAAAGAACAGCAGTTGGAAAAGTGAGACTTAGTGATAGAAACAAAGCTGGAGATCACATGCTAGAATCTTGCAAGACCAACACCACTTCTTTATCTCTGATATCCTTTTTCAAGAATGCAAACTGGCGACTACGCTCATGAACTTCACCAGATGGTAGACATAGAAATCAAATTGACTACATCTATTGAAAGAGAATGGAGAAGCTCAATACCAGCACCTAAAATCAGGCTAAGATAAACCTGAAGAAAATTAAAACAAGTCCAAGAAAGCCAAATTACGACTTTGAGTCTTCACCCCCTGAATTTTGAGACCATCTCAAGAACAGATTTGATACATTGAACACTAATCACAGAAGATCTGATTGCTGTGGGAGGACATCAAGAACATTTTACATGAACAAAACAAGAGGTCGTTAAAAACATAGGCAAAGAAGGAAAAAGAGTGACTCTGAAAAGATGGAAGAAATAATGAAGTCAAAGAGTTGAACAGAACATTTTAAAGGCAGCTCAAGAAGAAAAAGCCAAATATTATAATGAAATATGCAAGGACCTAGCATTAGAAAAATTAAAAGGAAGAACATGCTTGGCATTTCTTAAACTGAAAGAAGTAAAGAAAAATGTCAAGCCCGAATCACAATATTGACAGATTCTATGGGCAAAATATTGAACAATGCAGGAAGTATCCAAAGAAGATTGGCAGAATCACTGTACCAAAAAGAACTAGTTACCATTAAAATAGTTCAAGAGGGAGCTTACGAGCAAGAACAAATGGTACTGAAGGAAGAAGTCTAAGCTACACTAAAGCCTGAGCCAGAAACAAGGCTCCAGGAACTGATGGAATGTTGATTGAAATGTTTCAACAAGCTGATGAAGTACTGAAACACTCAACTGTCTACGCCATGAAAATTGGAGGACAGCTACTTTGCTAATTGACATGAAGAGCTTCCTATTTGTACTCGTTCCAGAGAAAGGTCGCCCAACAGAACACTCAAAGTATAGAACAGTATCAATGATATCACATGGCAGTAAGATTTTGCTGAAGACCACCCAACAACTGTTGCAGAAGTATATTCATTGACAGGCCAGGGACTCACGCTAGATTCAGAAGAGGATGTGGAACAAGGGTTATCATTGCTGATATGAGATGGATCAGGGCTTACAGTAGAGAATACCCGAAAGATATTTATTTGTGTTTTAGTAACTATACCAAGACATTTGACTCTGTGAATCATAATAAACTATGAATAATCTTGAAAAGAATGTGAATTCCAGAATACATCTTTGCGCTCATGAGGAACCGATATGTGAATTAAGAGGCAGTTGTGGAAACAGAATAAAGGAATAGTGTATAGTTTAAAATCAGGAAAGGGAGTGCCAGGGTTGTTAGCCCTAGCCATGCTTAGCAATCTGTATGCTGGATAAATCATGGGAGAAGCTGGATTATATGCAGAAGAATGTGGCATCAACTTGCTGAAAGTGAGGAGGGCTTGAAGTCCTTGCTGATGAAAATCAAGGATTTCAGCCTTCAATATAAATGACAATTCCATGTAAGGAAGGCCCAAACCCACAAAACTAGACCAATAGGTATCATCGTGATAAACGGAGGCCAAATTGATTTTGTCTTGTTTGGCTCTTCAATCCACACTCATGGAAGTAGAAGTCAAGAGACTGCATGAAGCGTTGAGAAATAGGATTAACTTGAGGACTAATGTGTATCCGACCCAAGGCAGGGTGTTTTCAACAGCATCATAAGCATGTGATAGTGGACACTGACAAGGAAGACTGAAGAAGAAGAAATGATGCATTTGAGTAATGGTGCTTGTGAAGAATATTGAAAGTGTCACGGAAAGAATAAGCAAATCTGCCATGGAAGAAGTACAGCCAGGATGCCCTTTAAAACGCAAGGATGGTGAGGTTCCCTCTTTCATGCCATCAGGAGAGACTAGTCCATGGAGAAAGGCAGGATGCTTAGCAAGCACAGAGGCAGCAAACAGGAGGAAGCCCCTCCACAATATGGATTGACATAGTGGATGGAGTAGCGGATTCAACATAAGCATAGCTGTGAGATTGGCGCAGCACTCCGTGGTATTTCATTCTGTTGTACATACGGTCATTATGCGTTGGAATCAACTCCACAGCAGTTAAAGACACAGTAGTTCTCAGTCTTCTTAATGCCATGACCCTTTTCATACAGTGCCTCACGCTGTGGTGACCCCACAACCATAAAATTAGTTTCATTGCTACGTCATAACTGTAATTTTGCTGCTGTTGTGAATCATCAGGTAAATATCTGATATGCAGGATGTATTTTCAATGTTACACGCTGAACATAATGGAAGCATTGTGATTAATCACCAAACAATATGCAATTATATATTGTGAAATGTTTATTTCTACTGACGAATACTTGAAATTTTGTCTTGAAGTATGGTGTAGCATGGGTAACAGTCTTCACACCGGGTACTTATATGTGAGAGCACCTGCATGTGGGCGGATCCACCAGGAGACAGATAGAGGAATGTTATTTCGATTCCTCAGACCATCAGAAATAAGTGTTTTCTGATAGTCTTAGGTGACCCTTGTGAAAGGGTGGAGAACCGCTAGCACAGCTCTGTAGAAAGGTAGGGAGCAAACTCTGAGTAACAGGTGGCTATTTTTATGCGATGAGTGGTGAAGTGGGGTTGGATTGGGGATAATTCGTGGAAAGGAAAAAAAATGACCAACCCACCACTCATCAATTTTAATTTGCGCTAGGAATTTTAACCAGTACACAATAATCAAGTGTATCTAAATATTTGGTTATTTGAAATAGTTTCTTTTAAAAAAACATTATATTGTTCTTCTTATTTTATTTACTGAATGCGTTCTAATAGTCATTTTCCATCAATGGAGTCTCTGACCTATAAATCTGTAAAGAACGAGCTTTTGCTTTATCTCCAGACTTGGAGGAATCTGAGACACATTAGTACTTTACTGACATCTGGTGGTCTTAAAGCTTAATTGCAGGGATATTTTTCAAAGTGACACATGAAACCCATTTAAGATGTAGCAATAACCGTGATTTTGCTTAATTTCCTCATTCTTGTATTTATTACTTGGTTTGCCTTGTTTGGGACTATGTCCCTGTACTCTATCCATGCATTTTAGATATAACATATGGTTGTACACCTACTCCTCACACAGCGACATAGTTGGATTCAAAATATAGATCATTAATAAAAATCAAAAGAAGGGAAAATGGACCACATTATCACCTAACTGGGAAATCACATTAATATTGACAAACTATTGACACTTGTGGCTCAGCCAAGTTGACACGCAACTTTAATGATCACAGCCATGACACATAACTTTAACCTCTTGCCTAGCCCCCTCAGAATTCATTGCTACCAGAGTATGTTGTTAATGTATAAAATTTCTGGAGAGAAATTTTTTTTTTACTTATGCTGTAAATGAGGAGTGATAATTAACCAAAGAGCCAATAAGTGAGAAGTTGTATACCCAATAATATACATAAGTGGTATAATATGTATTTGTGGTATGTGTGTGTGTGTGTGTGTGTGTGTGTGTGTGTAAAAGATCAGGATTCCAAATTTTCCAAACTTGTATAGTAAGAAATCCACCAGGATTCCATTTGCTCATTTATGTAACCTTTATACAGGTCCCACTGTGTGTCAGGCAGGATGTCAAATGCAGAGGTCTCTGAGACAAAAACTGCAGTCCATGCCCTCCAGTACTTTTCTATCAAGGAGTCAAAGACATCATTGCAACACAGCTCTGAGCACGGTCACCATGGAGCATCCAGATGCTGAAGCACTGCTTTGCAGATGTTTTCCTATCATTTTCTGCTGAGCCTGAAGCTGGGAGGAAGCACCTACTAATATGTTACTCAGAGAGCCATCCTGGGATTAACTCTTTCCTCTCACCTGTGGTACAGTTGGTATAAAGATTAAAGCATACAATTTATGTAAAATACTTAGGTCTGTGCCTGAAATTTAAACGGAACTAGAAATGTTAGCTAATCTCATCCCACTCCCCACCCCCATACAACTAAACCAGGTATCTAAAAGCTAGGGATGCAAAAGTGAAAAGACAACCTGTCTGACTGTAAGGAATTTAGGACCCTACTAGAGGAAATAGTTATACTCATAAACAAAATCAGTTCAACAGGAGCTTTGCTAGATGAGAAATTGCAAAAGGTGTCCACGAGTAGGGCAGGGAGAATGAATTGAGTCTAGGGTAACATGTAGAATTAGCCCTTGACCTAAACTGTTAAAAATAAACAAGAGTTATCCAGAACATTAGCAAGAAAAGGAGCATCCTGTGTAGGGGATACAACCATGAATGGAAACACAAGGTACAACAACCCATGACCTACTCAGGGAATTACAAATGATTCAGGTTTTTTGATGCATGAAGTACAAGGAGAGAGGGTTTGGGATCTGGTCTTAGGAGCAGTTCATTCCAGTTTACCCCAGCTGAGAATTTCCACATCAAATATGCTTTATCAGAATCTACAGTTTTACCCAAGCACCCAAGTGATATTCTTATGATTCTTTTCACTGGGGGTGGGGGGAGCTTATGGGGGCTGTATCAGTGGGGATCTATAAGAATCACCTGGAGCTCTTATTAAAATGTATATATGACTCAATTTATCTGGCATGAGTACAGACTCTGAGCAGAAGTTGAAACAGAATGAATAGGTTCACAGATACGAGTGCTATGATAAAATGTGGTGAAGAAATTAGAGGGCCTCCTGCTATCAGAATGAACAGTGTCTGGAATCCTAAAAGCTTGTCTTAAAGGAATATAACTGAGATGATAGCTAAATCCACACAGAAGCACACCAGCCTATGTGATCCAAGGATTGTAGACAATAAAATCCAAGACTGGAGGAGGGGATTGTATTAGGGCTTAAATTCTGAGCAGCCTGATAAGCAGGTGATAGTCAAAGGCCAAAATTCACTTGCAAAGTCCCCAGCTGAATTAAGCTTTCTCTGAATCCCCTCTAACCATCGACCTGGGGTATGAATAGTCTTGCCTTCTCTGATTGAGTGCATTGAGAGATGGATTAATAAAGATATAGTCAGGTTAATATTTAATGCCTTGTTTTCCTCTGTGACCCATTTTAAACTTGTTATAGTTTTCATTATGTTATCCTTTTTTGGATTGAGCATTTCCTATTATTATTATTATTATAAGGGTTTTTCCTTTTTGTATGAGTTTCTTTTTATTTAATCTAGGATAAGTAAATCTATACAGATCATAACTAGATTGATAGTTTCTTAGGGTTATGGCAGTGAAGCTGGGGGGGGATGAGGAGCTAATAATAATGACTACAAGTTTAGAGAAAACTTAAAGTTGATTTTGGTGATTATTGAACAACTCTTTTAAATATATTTGAACCATTCAATTGTATGCATGTGACTTACTTGTTAAAAAAGTTAAAAAGCGGGACTGCGGCCCACTGGGATGGAGGTTCGATTCCGGCTCCCAGGAGCAAAGGCTGGGCCTCCTACTCCCACCACCTGAGGGCAGTGATGCCAAAAAAAAAAAAAAGAAAAAAAAAGTTAAAAAGAATAACTAAGTTCAAATCCTTCTTTGGGATGAGGGCTAGATAGGTAGCAAGACCTAAGTTAGTTTTGGAATACATGATTAAAAAAATAGAGTTTATATGGTATATCAGGTTGCTTCTGAATGGTGGATTTCATTGTCAAGAGATTTTGGAGGGGGGCTTGCAGTATTTTAAGGTCAAGCACAAACAGATGCTTGTATGTTCTTTTAATCCTAGCCAGTTCCTTCTATGGGCTTGTGTTGCTAGAACAAGTATCTGTGTTTGTAACCCTAGTTCAACCAGCTGGATGATAGGAAAATCACTAATGAGTTTGGAGTAAGGTAGCAAGATGATTATACTCCTGTCTCCTTGGTAGTAATGTGGTACATGAGACAAAGGAACCAGGGAGAAAATTAGAGACAAGTGAGAGAATGCTACAATCATCCAGATGTTAGAGTAAAAACAGTAGCAGAGGAGATGGACATTCAATTGATGTCGGAATTAGAAGAATTGGGAGGACAGCCTGTGTGTGCGCGCATGTGTGTATGTGTGTATGTTAGTGATGATGGGGCAGGGAATAAGAAAGAGGAGTCTTGAATGTTCCAGGTTTTTAGTTCAGGAGATGTATAGATGGAGATGGCATCCCTAAAGAAGGATTCAACAGGATGATGTCATGCCAGGAATGAAGAGAGCATGTTCAGGTTGAGCAAGTAGCGTTTTCGGGCTGTGGTGGATATTCCAGCAGGGATGGTGGTTGGGAGAGCAATCAGCCAAGTAACAAATTATGGAGTTGAAATGGGAATTGATTTCCAGGCACCACCTCCAGTTATCTCTTACACTTTACAGAGGAGGGACTCCAAACTGGGAATCAGAATAACTATCCTCTAACTCCCACTGGGCTGTCCACAGAGTTATTAAAAAATCGTGATAATGTTAGCAATGACAATACTCTTAGATTCCATGAAAGAATTCTAAGTATGAGGGCCTGAATTGTTTCCTTTATTCTTCATAAAAACTATGTTTTAATAGGTACAATTTTGTTCTCATTTTGCAGATGTGAAAACTAAGGTCGAGAGAAGTTGAATCAATGAAATCCCTCTCTCTAGAACTCAACAGTGGTTACCACTCCATTATTCTATCAATTTAGATAAGCAGAATAACATGAAGGGTCTGGGGAAGTTGACTTCGTTCTGTAAAATATGGTTCCCTTCCTCATTCTGGCCTGTATGTCTGAAAGTATATATATATATACATACATACATACACATACACATACATATATATGTATATATATTTTCCCCTGGGGTCTTGAAGTGCTAGATCTGCTATTCAGGTCTAAGAATCTCTGGGAGGTGAAGACCTGGTCTGAAAGTATGCAGGTTCTGATTGTACTTTAGAAACATTTGCAAGGATCGATGGATGGATTGTTTTTTTAAATATCACCACAGTAATTGTCTGGGAAAACCACATACAGCATTTTTAAAAAAAACATGATGATTCCAATTTGCTTCTAGGGTTGGAAATCTAGGGCAGTAGTTCTTTTAAAATAACAATCGTTTGAGTGACATATATGTCACATACATACAATTTAATTGCTCAATGATATTACGAAGAGTTGTGTAGTCATCACCACAATCATTTTCATCTTATATTCATTGTTGTTAACTCCCCATTTTCCCCCATCCCCCCCCCGACACATCCCAAGTCATTATTAATCCCCCTGCTGTATAGATTTACCTCCCCTGGATTTCATACATAGAAAATAATGCAAAACACAAACAAGAGGCAAACAAACAGCCATTACTAGATAAAACATAGAGAAACCTCAATAGAAAAGAAAGCTGAAATTATTAAAAATAGAAACAACTTCAAAATAGGTTAGAAGAGAGATCAAATCATAGGGTAATACATGTTAAACTAACTACATCTGCCATAATCCACTTTAGAACGCTCTCTGAGGCAGCAGTTTTAAAAATGAACCTGGGACCAGCTGCCTCACCTGGGAACTTGTTAGAAATGCAGATTCTGGGGCCGACTAAGTCAGAGACTCAAGCGCTGGGACCAAGCCATCTGTGTTTGATCAAACAAGCCTTCCAGGTGAGTCTGCTCTACTGCTTTAACGGGGCTCATGAGCAGCTCCAAGCGCACAACTGGTGCAGGAAAAAAGCTTGGTGCCTCTCTGAAAGGAGAAGAGGAGATGGTCCAGAAAGAGAGGTGATCAAACTCCTCCTCTGTACAGTTTGAAAAGTCTGCTCGGTTCCTCCCCACGCAAGGGCTTACCCCTTGTGTATGCGCTCAGAGGGCCCTGGGAGCGAGCATAGGCTCTGCTTCTCCCACGAGGCTGCTTCTGCCTGGGGAGAGACAGCAGCCTGCCAGCTTAGGGAAGGCTGGACAGGGGAAGGTGAAGTGCCACCGCATGGCCATAAGGTGTCTCCACACTCAGTCTCTAGCTTCATGGGCCTCCAAAGTTTGACCTCCTCTGAGTCTGCGCAAGCAAGGCACTCAGAGCGCAAGCGGGGAAGTCAGAAGCTGACCCCAAACAGAGACTTAGATTGGGGGAGGGGGACTCAGGACACCTATGAGTTAGAGGGGTGGGGTGTCCACACTTAACTTTCCCCTCATAGTTTTTGAAGGAAAAGCAACAGCCACACCACTTGCTGGGAAAGTTATGTGAAGGGAGGATGCAGTTTCTCCATCCGCAGAGAGCTAAATGGAACCATCTGGGGCCCTCCCCATGCCACTCAGGGAAGATGCTTTTCAAGGGAGTGAAATGTTTTATTGAAGCAACTCCAAGGGGTGAGGAAAGAAGCCCAAGAGTGGGGCAGCCTGACAGGTCGACAGATGGAAACAGCCCCCTTTCGTGCATGTGGCTAAAAGCTGAAAGTCCGTTCCTTGGAAGGCCTAGCAGTAGTTTACAGATCCACGATGCCTTTCATCTAGGTTCCCACAGCCCTTGACTGATGGGGACTGGAGACATTCACAGCCATCCTGGGAGGAACAGAAATGGGGGCCCACTTTAAGAGTCTCCTTAGCCGATAACAGATGGAATGGAGTCCCCGACGTGTGTTCGCTGGGGCTTTATATTCAGTTTTGCTGCTTTCTGTGAGATGGGAGTCAAAGATCTCTGATTCAGGCTCACGAAGATTCAATGAGACTGTACGAAACTGACTAGCATGAAGCGGATATTCAACACATGTCTCTCCCATGCTCCTCTCCCCCAGACATGCTCACTGGCTGTAGGGTCAAAACGTGAGCGGCTCATCATTTAACTTCTGAACTCAGTTTTGCCAAGTGACAAAATGAAAAAGGCAACCATGACACTCTCTTCTCCTGAGAAAACAGGATGTATTTATGTATTTCCAGCCAGTCTAAGGATGCTTACAGGTTCACATTAACTACACTTTGGATAAAGTTTCCAAGTTATGCTACTGACCCGAAAACAGGATATTGCTGAATGAAACGTAAACATCTCTTCTCTGTTTTCCAGTTTACATAGCTCAAGGCCCATTTCAATTATCATGACATCCACAGGTTTTTGCAGGTCTTCTCTCCCCAGTATCTGGTCATTTAATGATACATTTGTTAAGCATTTCATCAAACATTGTGAGCTTTGACGGTCCATTGACTGACTGGCCAACACTGCTTTCAGAATGTTTCGCAGGGCAACGGCCTTATGGCCTCCTAAAATGAAAAGCTGCTTAAATTTTCCCAGACCCTAAAAATACCCAATTTATTAGCACATAATTCATATATCAAGCATTGCAATAGTTCAATCATATAGAGAAGAGTTATACAATCACTACCATAATCAATTTTAGAACATGTTCTTCTTGCTTGTGCTAACTGCTATTAACTCCTCATCCCCCGAAAGCCTTTTCAGCCACCCCCCCCCCAAGAAACTGTTAAGACAGTTACTATCTCTATAGATTTACCTATCCTGAATTGCCTTTACAGAAAACAGGATAAAACTTGAACAAGAAAGAAGATAGAAATATTAAAAACAAGAAAAACTTTAAAATAGTTCAAAAGGGAGATGAAATAAGAAGATGTTAGAGTCTCTAACCATCTGCCACCATCCTCTTTCCGATGCATTCTGCATGATAATAAATCTACTCACATCCCTGGCTTACGGTCGGTCAGAGGGGATTCGCCAGAGGCTTAAGGCACATGTATTGCCCTTTACTTTTTTACTTTCTAAACTGAAGCAGCTTGTAAATGGGTCAAAATAAAGATCAAATAAAATATTACGTGTTAACCTAATGGTATCGATCATAATCGACTTTCCAATGCTCTCTGATAACAAGGCTAGTTATACCTCTGGACTATGGTGAGAGGGGATTAACCTAAGACTTAATCTATGTCGGGACCTCACAAATGGATTTGGGGTTTCCACAGTCATCTATAGTCTTCTGCAAGCCAGTTGTTCACAATTTAAGTTCTGATATTATTCCCTCTTTTGGATTTGGGTTATTTGATTTACAATCCTTCGGGCACACAGGTTGATGTGCTTTTTCCATGTGGACTTTGTTGACTCAATACTTAGATGACTGCATATTTGAAGACAAGCTCCAGTTGCTATTCTTTTTGATACCTTGGCACCATCCAGCTTCTTTGCCACACTTTGCTCTTGCATCCATGTCTTCAGTAATCTCTTTCTGAGGATGAGCCTCAATCAAGGACTAGAACCAAGTGTGAGCCCATAATTCTGTCACCTATCTATGATTTATCTATGTCTCTGGGTCTCCTTAGAGACAGCCTCATCCAGATACTTTGATGGCCAAATCTAGTGGGAACTTTCAAGTTTCCTTTTTTTTGCCACAATTAAAGCTTTGGTTCCCCTTACAGACCTATACATCACCTTGGCATGATGAGGCTTTGGGATCCTACTTCTCTCCTTGATGAGTTTGATGAGTTCTCGTGGTGCAGCAGGTGCGTTTTGGCCGTTAACTACAAACTGCTTCATGGAAGAAAGAGGAGTCGGTCTCTTTCCATGCTGATGGCACCCCATACAGCAGTTGTACTCTGTCCTATAGGGTCACTTTGAGTTGAAATCAACTCGATGAGGTCTCTTTTAATGTCACTGCTACTCCTCTTTACACAGCACTTTTTTAAAAAGTTTGCCTGGGTTTGACACTCTCGTTTCATTCTCTGGCTCTAGCTTGATTGATGTGATCAGCTCCCTTTGGAGTCTAATTACCTCCCACATTCTGAGGCGACAATCATTCTCACCACAAGTCACATTTGCTCCCCTGTACTTCCCAGCCCCTGCAGTTAGGTGGAGTCATAAAACCAACTCTGTCAATGAAGCATCAGCAGATGTGATTGTGATGTCTTCATTAATGTTCTCTATGTTCCTTTGCTGGGTCCTGTTATCCATTGCAATGGCTACATATAACCCACAAAGTTCATGATTGATGGATTTATTAAGGAAGTTAACAAGGTATAATGCCATCAAGAGATGCCCAGGATGGAATCGTTTAGCAGGTCATGCCACAGGTTCACTCAAATCTACTAATACATGCCCAACGGGCATACATTCTTCTATCAGCCGTAACCTGAAGGCATTCAGCTAGAGCTGTGTGGATCAGCAAACCCACTTCCCTGTATAAGTATCCAGAGGCATCTCACTCCTCAAGCCAGCCTCCTGCACAAGCACACTGAGGTTTACATGCTCCATGGCCTGGCAAGTCCTATCACTCTTTCTCATGGCTCCTGGTTCTGCTGCTGCTCTTCTGATGTCGTCTGGGTCCAGGAAGTTCACTGTGAAGGGATTTCAGGACCAAGGATGTGCTCTATTCCTGGCTCTTGCTGGTAAGGAGAGTCTCACCTCCTGCTTTTCAGAGAGCCCATTTCATACACCGTGAGATGCCACTGCAGGGAATCCATGTCACAATTACTCACAGGTGATTCCAATTAGCCTCTTCCCCAACCTTCTTACCAGACCCTGCCAGGAAGCCTCATTTGATGGGCATGAGAGACCTTGGCTAGAATAGTCACATCAAATGATGCACTGCCTGTGCAGTGATGTGTGTCACTTCCAGGTTGAGGGAGTAAAAGGTCAATGTCCACTTCTTTAGTCTCTCACTTCTCTTGCCTAAGTAACTGAAGAGGCCTCATGTCCTAAATGCTGAACTATAAAATGACTTAAACTTGGGTCCCCGCACAATGGGAGAGATACACAAATTCAATAAAATATATTTTATGAGTAAGAACCACACTTTATTGTCTTAGGCTATTGAGATCTGGTGGTGGCTAGTTATCTAGGCTTTCATACAAACAGGTATCTTAATTATACAAATGAACATAGGCCGGTCTTACAAGATTAAGGAGGCAAAACCAAGGCAGTAATAGTAAGGGGAGGACATATTAAAGAACTAGAAGACAGGGTTTCATTCGTGCTTTACAGGAGGAGAAAGCCTTGTTTTTCTCCTGAGGAGCTGTCAGATGATTTCAAACGACTGACCTTCAAACTGTAGCTAGCAGTCCCATGTGTAACCATGATGCCACCAGGGCTTTTTATATATATATATATATATATATATATATATATATATATATATATATCACCATTTCTTAACTGCTTTCCAGAGTTTTATAGCTATTTTTCAAGCTGTAGTCAAACAGCCTTATTTCTTAGAAGTGTACACCTTCCAGAACTTGTCACCTCTGTTTGCCAGACAATAGATAGCCTTTGCAGTCTTTGGATCCAGAACCACAGGAATCAACTTCACATCTTCCTAGTTTGACACACTCTACTTCGATCCAGTCAGTCACAACAGTCTTCTCTAAAGACTTCTGAAATGACTCTTTGGTCACCTTCTCATTACCCTATTATAACTGCCCTGACTACCGTGCCCATAATCATGTACCTGGAGTACTGGGTCAGATCTTGACCATTCTCTCTATCTCTTGCCCTGCCAACAACTCATCAAATCTTCTCTCCTTTCCACTAAAAGTGGATCTTCTACATTGAAAATCATCAAAATTACAAATATGGCCATGCTTAAAACCCTTTATGACTCTGTATCATTTACAAAAATAAAAATAAGGGGTTTTTTGTTTGTTTTCTGGTGCCCATGTAGTAGACTGTTGGCACTTCCAGCTTCATCTCTTACTTCTTTCACACTGCCCCTTGCACTGGAATGCTACCCAATTACTTCTCGCTCTGTGCCCTGGCTTTTATGCCCCTTTCTCAGACCGTGTGTCTGGTTGGATTCGACGAATTCTCTAAAACTCATCCAAGCATCATCTCTGCCCAAAGGTCTTCCTAGCTTTCATCTTGACATTTCCACAGTTTGTTTCTGCAGCAGAGTGACTCCTGTGTAGTCCACCCATGTGAGGGGGGACATGTTCCTCTCAAAGGGCAAGGTTGGATCCCCTTGGGACATATGCCTGACTTGGTTCTGGAGGGTCCATCCAGTTCCTGTCTGGAAGGTGCTCAACACATCTTTCCTTCCACCCTTCCTTCCTTCCTCCTGATGCAGTTCCTCCCTCCTTCAATTCCTCCCTTCTTTCTTTAGAACTGGGGACCGAATTATTGAATTCAAATCCTTATTATTTCTGGGACCCTGGAAAACCAGAGAAACATCTCAAAGTCTTATTTTCCTTATTTGGAAGATGGGGGTAATCAAAATAGTCATTCCATTGAATCGATGTGATAACAAAATAATGTGAACATAAAAATATTTAAAATAGTGCCTGAAAAAAGGTAAACACTCCAATTAGCATTTGCTAATATTATTGCCAATTCAGTTTAATCTGATCAATAAGCAATGAAAATATAATCTATGTTTAATAGTGATTTTAACCTTAGAGTCCAGATGAAGCAGATTGGTGTTTTGAATCTGAGCGCAACCTCCATTCACTTGCCCACATCTCTCTGTCTAGGGTGCTGCAAGCCACATTCCATACTAGAGTTTCAGTCCTTTGACTGAAGACTTGTTCCCCCTTAAGCACAAATACCACATAAAGTCGTATCAATCATTTATAATGCTCTTATTGAAGTCAACCCAGACAATCCCAGCTGGAAATAATATTAACTCCTATTTGTACGGCACTTTACAATTGACAAAGCACTCACACATCCTCAGTCTTTTAGGATGTTCCACACAGGGCTGTGGGGTGGAGGAGCAGGCATGAGCGTGATCATTGCCATTTGAGAGAGGAACACACAGACACATAGAGAATCTAGGAGCTCACGTTCCCACCTCTGGCATGCAACATAGCTGGAGTTCCTTTTCAAGTTTCCTGGCTCCTGAGCCCAAGTTCTCTCCCCTATACCCTAATCATGTAATCTTTGGAGTGTCTACAAAGCGATTAAGCTCTGAAACCCTCTAGCAACAGCCCAGGATATAGACATCCGAGGTGTCCAAAACAGACTCTGGAGGTTGCTCATTTATGCATCTATATGGCTGTGTTTGGTTTAGAGACTTCTAGAATGTCAGCCCAGAGTGGGGTTTTAAAGGTGATCTGCCCAATAGCCGAAGATAGGAATCAGACTTTCTGACTTCATACCCAACATTGCCATTTACTGAGTGATCTTGGGAAAGGCAGTTAACATGTGCGTGCTTTAATTTGATCACCTGTAAAGCAGGGCAAATACTTGTAGCTATCTCACAAGGTGGCTGCGATTCAAACAAGATCATTCCTTTGAGATAATGCTGGCCATTATGGCTGACAGTGCTGTAGAATAAGTGAAATCTGTAATAGTGGCAACACGCAAGGTAGCGCTCTTTGTTACAAGGTGTTTCTTCATGAGAATTGAAGAGCGTAAGACAGTCAAAAGGGAAAAATTAGTTACAGTGAAAAGATGGTGGGAGGGACGCTGAAAATAACTTCAAACTATTGTCCAAGGCTGACTCTGCCTGGGCTTATCCAAGGAGATAGATGTGAGAGAGGGCTAGGCACAGGGCCGCCTTCGATTTTTTTTCTTCCAGACTACTATTCTTGGTGAGAGCCCCTGGCATCTGATTGGCTGATCACTGCCTTAGAGGTGAATTCATGAGGTTCTTGGTTAATACTCAATGATCAACATATAAATATAGATGAGGCTATCGGCTCTGTGGTTCTCAACCTAATGCCTAAAGGGCCTAAAGGCCCTAAAGGCCCTAAAGGCCTAAAGGGCCTAATGCCATGGCCCTTTAATACAGTTCCTCCTGTTGTGGTGACCTCCAACCATAAAAATTATTTTTGTTGCCACTTCATAACTGTAATTTTGTTACAGTTATGAATTGGGTGACCACTGTGAAAGGGTTGTTCAACCCCCAAAGGGGTCGTGACTCACAGGTTGAGAACCACCACTACAGAGGAAGATGGATTGCATTGCAGAAGTCCCCTGTTGCATACACTGCTCTCCTCAGCCTGTGAATGAGAACACAAGTAAAGAAAGCTCCCAGGACAGGGACTGCCAGTGCAGAACAGCAGTGTGGTTTCCTCTGACTCTTCTTGACTCATGAAGGCAAAATTTAGCAGCAAGTCACAGGCTGGCAAGACTATTTAAAATTCATTGCCTTTTCAAAATGTAGCGGAACTAGGAAGCTACCTGAGTCCATCCTCACCTCCAATAGCCAAAGAAACTAAGGCCCAGGCAATGAGGCATGATTGCATCCACAGTTTAGATTTGATTCATAACAATAGCAAAATTGCAGTAATGAAGTAACAACAAAAATAATTTTATGGTTGGGGGTCACCACAACATGAGGAACGGTATTGCAGGGAGGCGGCATGAGGAGGATCAAGAACCACTGGTTTAGGAGAACAGAACTGGAACCCAGATCCCAAGCCCTGCTCTGGGACATGTTACCACTCCCGGTGTGCTCAGTCCTCTGCTAGAATAATAGATTATTCAGTCATTCAACAAAGATGTACACCATAGCTAGGCCTGAGACCTCAGCCTCTGTGGGGATTGATGAATACTTAAAATATTGTTGGGTTAACCAGAATTAAATAGCAGGATCATTTAAATCATGACTGTATTGAAGCCCCAGAGGTAGATGAGGCTCCACTTGGAACTGCTAACTGCAAAATCAGCAGCTGCAATGCGTCTGCTGCCTTGGTGTATAGTGGTGAGCATAGCCACTTTCCAGCACTCCTGCAGATCCTTCAGACAGAGGTGAAGCTTCCCGTTCCTGTAGAGGCATGCCATCTCAGAAACCGACAGTGGCATTTCTCCTCTGTCTTTTAGAGTCTCCACAGGTTGGAGTTGACTCAATGGCAGTGAGTCTGATTTAGAAATTATTAGGACAATAGCCTGGGACCATCAGTGGAGTGAATGACACACGTGGGAAAGGAAAGACCTCCACTAATGGATGGTATCAAGCAACTTATTGAACTCCTCAATGGATCAGGCTAAGAGAACAACACATCTGGGAATAAAATAAACACAACACATGATAAAGGGGCAGTCAAGGGAGGTGCAAGCAGAGCTGACAGAAGAGCACAAAGGAGATTCTGTTTAAGCTGGCATTGGGGAGCAAGAGTTGCAGAAAGTGACATTGGAATAGCGTTCTGAAGTATAAATAGGAGTTCACTAGATAGGTCATGGAAGAAGCCATTTCTGGGAAGAGGAAAGAGGTGGCTTGGTGAAGACCTAGACAATGGGCATGTCTCATAGTTTAGGAAATTAGAAGGCTGGAGTCGGAAGTGAAGAGTAGAGTCTGCCAGGCAATGAGTGGGGAAAGTTAGGTAGGGCCAGAGCACAGGGGATGCTGCCCGAGGGTGTCAACTTTATGGTGTAGAAAAACCTGCCCACGTTTTGACCAGCAAATCAACCAGTGAGAATTTTAATTTTTTTCTTTATTTCTTTGCACATTTTCGACTACTTCAAAAATGCATATCGATTCCTTTGGTCCTCAGAGGAAATGTGGCATTTCAAAAGGAAGCAGGACCACCCTGAGACCAGGGTGGAAGGTGGACATTCAAGATCAAGACTGGACAGAGGAAGCTGAGTGAAGAGGTGGATAGAGTTCCTCAGACATGAATGGTCGAGGAGATGAACTAACACCAGTGCTGGGAAGGAATGCCTGAGAGGAACTGGGGACTGTAGGGAGAAAGATGAGGAAAGGAAAGGTCCAGTGGACTAGTGATCTGGGACTCAAGCTCAAGTCTGACTGATAGCCTTTCTGATTTCTTTATGCTCAGTTATACTGAAAATGCCCTCTAGACAAGGACCGCTGTGCTTTGAGGTCTCTGAATAACAACATTCCTGGAAGAAATAGAACATTCAAAAGAAAGTGGCATATAACCCCCTCCCAGGAGGACGAACAACAGAAAAATGGGTGAAGAAAGACAGTGATCAGTGTAAGGCATGAAAAAAATGATAAATTATCAAGGGTTCATGAGGGAGGGAGATGGAGGAAGGGAGAAATGAACTGATACTGAGGGAATCAAGTAAAAAGAAAATGTTTTGAAAATGATTATGGCAACATAGGTACAAATGTGTTGGACACAGTGGATGGATGTATGGATTATGATGAGAGCTGTAAGAACCCCCAACAGAATGATTTTTTTTAAAAAAAGAAAGTAACCGTACGTGTCCTTCCTTCTCACAGATTAAGCAGAGAGGGTGCCAGAGACGAAGACCAAGAAGCACTCTAGCAGAGGCAGCAGAGGTGAGTGCTTTATTCAAGAAGCCATTCTTCAGATCAATCTCACTTTTTGTTCTCATCCTCTCTCCCAGAGCCACAAACTGACTGTTGGAATTCCTCTGCAACCTCAGCCTGCTTATGGAGGGGGTAGGTGAGGCCTTCTCTTTTTCACCCCATCTTCACAGTAACTGTGTGAAAACGCCAGGAACAGAAAACAAGCAGTGGCTGTTCCCTTGACGTCCTTTGTCCCTGTGTGATGAGGATGCCCTCTCAATGCCTCCCAAGGATGGCAAAAACATCATCAGGACTCCCAGATCCATGGGTCTTGTGGCCATTGGGTCAGCCTGTTGGGGTCAGAGTCGGTCCGCAGCCCTCGGGCCGAGTGCCCATGCCGCACCACTGCTTATCGCCATAGATGGTCTTGACGGATGGGGAGTCCCACACCAGAGGGCCATTGGGGGCTCCGTAGTAGCATTCTTGACCACCATGGGCTTGAATCCTGACCAGCGCACCCTCCGCAGAGTCACCACTCCTCTGTCAGGTGAACCTTGCATGCTGCTCCCCGCCCCTTTCCCCCCCCTCCCAGAAAAGGTTTCCCTGCAGAAGGACCTGGCGATCGCCCTCACTCAAGACTGCACCCAAGATATCCCTGGAAGGCACTTTGGCTCAGTCCTCTGGGGTCACTGTGAATTGCAACGGACTCCCCCAACAGCAATAGTGACGGTGAACGGGCTCAGCAGAACTTCCAGATGAACATGGGGTCAGAAAGAGGCCTGGGCGACCGACCTAGGAAACCTCAGCATCGGTTTGGACCTGACTGGATGACAGCCCTCCACAGTCTAAAACCAGCATTTTAAAGATGAGCAAACTAATAAAAACACAGCTATCATCGAATGATCTTACCATAGGTAGCACTAGGTTAATGAACACCCATGCAATTTACATCGTAATGTCACACGATGTAATTTACACGTATCCCTGCGTTTAATGTCCTCGATCTGTTGGGACCGAGTGAGAAACCCTGTGCCCAGTGTGGAAGCAGCGCACCGTGGTTGAGATGTCCAAGATCAGCTTCCCACCGATTTGCAGCCTGGGAAACAAGTGGGTCGTCGTCACTCTGTCCTGTAGGGTCGCTGTGACCTGCAATCCATTCTAGAACAAAGAGTAACGCCTAGACAAGGCGAATATAGAAAGTTGAAGTAACTTTACTTAAACCTCCCTAGGTGAAAGTGGTAACGGTGGGATTTGAACCGAGGTCACGAGGCTCGGGCAATTCCACAAAACTAGACATTGGGGAAAGGGCTGGCTAGGGCTTTCTGGCTCACGGCCATGAGCATCCATGCCCTGCTTTCTGCTACAGGGCGTTTCCTGCCCAGCCACGTTTGGCTGGGCATGAAACTCCAAGAGAGGGCTGGTGTGAAATCACCCCTGCCCAGCCCCCGCCTTGTGTGGTGGGGAGGTCGCCAAGGACTTCCTTGACAGCTTTTATTTTTCCCAAAGTAGCTGCAAAAAGGACGTGATGTGAATATTAAACCCCCCATGCTGGCGGGCTTCCCTCCCCCCATCCTCAATCCTCAATCCGGAGCCGGCTGGGGCCACAGAACTTCAAAGTGAGAGGAAGCGTGTGTTGCAGGGGGAGGAGGTGTAAATTTTCCCTGCGGCCCTTCTGAGCTGTGAACATTTGCAGGGCCCCCGCCCAGCTCCCTGCCAGGTGTCCTGGGTCCAGAGCTCTGAGCTGGACGCTCCTCGCCCTGCCCCCTCCTCCCTCCAGGCTTTCATGTGGATCAAGGCCTCGAAGATGACAAGCCTCCTGACTGATAGATACACGCAGACCTTGCTGGTGATTTATTGGCTTTCTGCACCTGACGAGAACCACTAGGCCTATCCGAGGAGGGAAATATATGGGTTTTCCTGACTCCGAGTGGCAGCCCTGGGGCCGAGCATGTGATCTCAAGCTGGGCAGGAGAGAGCAGAGCTGTGCACCGGACTGTGTTTCATAAGCAGGCCCGGGTCATAAAAGTGTCAGCACACGATATATTTCTTGTGGGGGATCTTCTCTGGGCTCTTGCCAGAGCTGTCTCTGGATGAAGGAGGCCAACTCTAAGTGCTGGAGCCCGAGCTGGACTAAGGTGTCCTGGGTGCACGCAAAGCCCTCTAAGTGCAGCTGGAAGGACTGCAGGCAGGAAGATCTGGCAACAGCCAGAGGGAATCCTCATCTCCTGTTCACTTGGGACCTTGGGGACAGCTCAGGGAAGGAATCGGTATCATAGGCCTGAGTGGGATTTCTGATCCTAATGTCTATCAGATGAGGAATGCTTAGGCAAGTGACCTGATCTCTGTGCATTTGCTTCCACATCTGTAAAATGGGAATGATCCTACCAACGAGACACTATATCTCTATATAGATATGTAGTTACATATATACATACACATACTCGATTTAATGATTACTTAATATCAGAACTACTATGGCATTTGCTGAGTTAAATTTCTAGAGGATTCTATGAGCAAAATAATGAGTAATTCACGAAACATCAAATGGAGATGGAAGGAATACAGAGTCATTTTACCCCATACAAAGGGTTGACACAAACTCACTGGTTGGACAGTGATTGGTGGGACACCCAAGATGATATGGCCCTTGGTCATCCTTTAGGTGTGGAAACGAACCTTTGGCTCAGTATTCAGCAAAACAATAAAGAAGGAGAGGAAAAACACTAGGAAGTCACATACCTTGGGATCATCAACTCTCTGAGACTCTAAGGGAATATTCAGAAGGGAAGAAGGAATAGAAATAGGAAATAGGGTGGACATCAGGTAAGCGATGTTACACAGATGGGTTGACAAAGTATGAGATAAAACACAATGTGTATGAATTATTGAATGCAAAATGGTCGGTTCTGTAAACCTTCACTCAGTTCTACAATGAACGGTTTATCAAATTTGGGCCATGTTCATTTCAGGGGTAGCATGTGAACAAGAACAAATGATATTGAAGAAAGAAGTCTGCCTACACTACTTTGACCAAAGGAAATCTCACTGCCATCAAGCAGATGCAACTGATTACAACCTCTAGGACAGGGCACAACAGCCCCTGTGAGATTCCGAGACTGTAGTGTTTACAAGAGTAGAAACCCCTCTCTTTTCCCCTATGAACCGCTGGTAGTTTCAAACTACTGACCTTAAGGGCCATATAGTTCAACACATAACCACAATGACACCAAGGGTCCTTTGCACTGCACTGAAGACACTGGCAAAAAAGCAAGGCTCCAATAACTGACATAATATTGAGACGTTAGAATGAATGTATTCAATGCGGAAAGTGCTCTCTCATCTATACTAAGAAAATTGGAAGTTTGCTGCCCAAGTGACTGAATATGGTCAATACATGTATTCATTGAAGAGAAAGGTGATTCCACAGAATGAAAATTTTATCAAACAATATTCACCTCACAGGTAAAATGTGGCTGAAGAGAGTGTAAAAAAAAAGTTGCAGCAATACATTAATAGGAAGCTGGCAGAAATTCAAGCTGGATTCTGAAGGAGACCTGGGTAGCATTGCTGATGTCAGAGGATTGGGGCTAAAAGCACAGAACACGAGATGTTAACCAAAAGGTGTTTTATTGACTCTGCAAAGGAATTCAACTGTGTGGATTCAAACAATTTAATTGTTACTCAGGCAGAACCGATACATAGAACATGAGACAGTCTGTTGAGCAGAGCGAGGCAATGCTACAGGGTCACATAAGAAAAGGTGTGCATCAGGATTGTTTCCTTTCCCCACACTCATTCAATCTGCGAGCTGAGCATCTCACCTGAGAAGCCGGACTATATGAAGAAGAAGGTGGCATCAGAACTGAAGGAAGGCTGTGCAACATCTGCCACACACAGATGACAAGCCTTCCTTGCTGTAGATTAAGCAGACCTAAAGCACTTACTGATAAAGATCCAAGACTATAGTCTTCAGAATGGATTACACCTTAACATAAAGAAAACCAAGAAAACCCTCATATCTGTCTCCCAAATCAACATCATGAAAAGTAGAGAAACAAGTAGAAAGCCAGTGTTTTGAGAATGATGAGGGCATCATAAGTACAAATGTGTTGGACATGATAGATGGATGGTGATGAGTTGTATGAGCCCCCTCTATAAAATGATTAAAAAACAAAAGAAAGAAAAGTGGAGAATATATTGATGTTGTCAAGGATTTCATTTTACTTTTAATTATAATCAATACCCCTGAAAGTGGCAAGAAATCTATGCAGTTTTGTACTGGACATATCTGCTGCAAAAATAATTCAGCCCTCTTTAAAATATTAAAAAGCAAAGATATCACTCTGAACACTAATGCACACTTACTCAAGTCATAGTATTTGCAATCACCTCACATACATGGATGCACAGAAAAGCTGACATTGACTAAGGAGGACCGAAAAAGAACTAATACCTTTGACCCATCAAGTTGCCACTGAGTATTAAATACAAGGAAGCTTCAAAAAGTTCACAGAAAAATAGAACCAACAATTTCAGAATGAACAAATATACTTGGAAGAAATACAACCAGAATATTCTTTTGAAGCAAGGTTCGTGATATTTCCTCTCTCTTGCATTGAGCATGTCATCAGAGGGAACAGTCCTTTGGAGAAAAATGTCATGTTTGGTAGCGTGAAGAGTCAGTAAGCAAAAGGAGTCCCTCAACAAGATGGATCCCGCAGCTGCCTCAATGGACTCCAGCATGGCACTGGGTTTGATGAGGGCACGGGGTCGGTCAAGATTTCATTCTGTTGCCTGTGGGGTTGCTGCAAATTGAAATCAACTCCTTTAGCAACTTTGTTGTTTATTTATTTAAGAAGTGGCATTTTACCCAAGCGCTGGCCAACTCCCACGTCGCGTTTGAGGAAGAGCCGTAGGAAGTCAATGGACCATGATGGAGGTCAGACTTCATTCCTGAGGCCTGGTGGAGACTGGACCTCTAGCATAACACTGGCACATAATTGGCGGTGTTAACTTTGGAATAAAAATGATTGCGTTCATTGATAGCTTTCTAGGCATGCAATTTAGCTAGTGGTTCCAAAATACTCTTAGTCTCGAGGTAATCACCAGCTCCACCACCTTGATTCCCACAACTGACTCTCCCACTGTCATTACTGATAACCCTTATCTGGGATGGTTTCAAATACTACCTCAGCAAAACCAAACTGCTTTGGGGGCTCACCCCAAAAGAGTGCCAAAAGAACAAGCAAACCCATCTTAGAGTAAGCACTGCCAGAAGACATCAGAAACAGGGATGATATGTTGCGAGATAAAACCAGTCCCTGGAGAAAGACATCAAGCTTGGAAAAATAGGAGTGGGGGGAAAAAGCAGAAGGTCCTCAACTGGATGGATTGACCCAGCAGCTGTAACAATGGGCTCAAACATAGTAATAATTGTGAGGCAAGCCCAGGGCTGGCTGGCATTTTATTCTGTTGTACACAGAGCCACTAGAAGTTGGGCCGAATAACATCATATTCAATGTGTTGAATGTGGGCGACCCAAAAATGTACCACTTTCTCTAATTTACCACCATGTGACCATAGGCCATAATAGATCAAGGTGATCAGTGAAAGAGTGCCCATATGGCGATGGTGATTTCTAAAGTGGCAGGAGGATCTGCCTGCCCCGAGTCCCACTGGGACTGTGAAGCCAAAGGCGGATTGGGAGCTGAGCCAAAAGGACTTCTCTTCCTTCTGTGACTCTTCCCATCCCCTTTGTCGCAAGGGAAGTCTAGCTGGAGGGTGTACAGAGTCCCAGCGCTGCACCCATTTTCAACATTATTTATCTACCATGACTTATCATCTGCGATCCGCTGAGTTCTGCACACATGGGCATGCTGTGCACATAAAGACATGCTTCCTTCATGAAGAGATTTTCTCACATTCAGGGCATTTTCCTGTTGCAGCCCTGAAGACTGAGTTGAAAATATCAGCTCTACTTCTGTGTTTGAGGGTTCACTCATGTTCTAAAGAGCAGCAGCATTTATAAGGAGGGCTCTACTGGGCCCAGAACATGCTAGCATGCCAGCTGGCTGCCTCACCCCCCAGCTGGCTGCTGTGACCATGACAGCGAGGTGTGATCCGGCCTGAGCCTGACTCTGTCCTCCCTCATCCACACAGGCAGAGGCCTCACCTGGACTGCCTCCCGAAGCTGAAGGGCTGGATGGAGACTCTGAGACAACCTGATGGATCATCTCATCAACCAAGCCCGCAGGAAGGAAAAGAAAATTACGCGAGCAGAATGCACTTACGAGAAATAGATACATGCGGTGCAGGGAGAAATGCTTTGATATTAAAATTTTTTTGTGACTTAAAAAGGCATGAAAAATGATACCGACCACTAACTAATCAACATTCCTTTGCGAATGCAGCTTCAGTTCCTAACCAAAAACACATCCCTGCTATTGTCTTGTCTGAATCCAGATGCAAACATGATTAATTAAGTTTCGGGTGAAGAGTGGGAGGGGGGTGGCGGGGACGGATGGCTTGCCCAGGATCATTTTTATGTGCTGAGCTAGGGAGAGAGTCCCAAAGGCTGGGTGCCCGTCTCACCCCACATGGCATGGCCGGTCTTCTGGGTACTGACAGCCACAGCTCACAGCTGGGGGACAGGGTGAGAGGGAAGAGAAGCAGGCAGCAACCCCCCAGTGCCAGTCCAGGGTGGTGTTCTAGCAAACACACACAAGATGTCTTGCAGGCAAGGGAGACCTGGCCTCCATTGCTTACCCTGCTACCAAATGGTTGTGGTCTTGGGGCAGGCTGCCACGGTTTCTGCATTTGCCAAATGGGGGATCGGATTAAATGTTCCATGAAGTCTCCTCTGTAGCTGGGTTTGAATTCTGGAACCTGGAGCCCCTTACACAGAGTAGGGGGTCTATCAATGGATGACCAGGCTTGGCAGTTTTGCTCAGCCAGAGCTCCTTGCCCATGCGGGGTGAGCAGCGTGGGAGGTGAGCATGGAGGTGAGGGCAGGTGGCGGTCCTGTGGAGACCCAGATAACTTGTCGGGAGTGCACACATCCGATTGCTGACCCCTGTTCCACCAAAGGCACCTTCTGAATCTGATGGAGCCAGCTGTTTGCTC
>PVJH01025454.1:0-31456 GCA_004026705.1 Nesogale talazaci
AGCTCTCTGTCTTTTTCTATTAAATACATGTTGGTCATTGGCTTTTCATATATGCCCTGACTCATATTATGGAACTACCTCTTACTCTCATCTTCTTTAGTGTTTCATAAAATTAAAAAAAAAAAAAACCTGTTGATTTTATCAAATACTTTTTCCTTATTCATTGAGGTGGTTGTGTGCTTCACTTTGCTCTCTCTTTCTCTCTCTTTTTTTTTTTTTGGCATCACTGTCCTCTGGTGGTGGGAGTAGGAGGCCCAGCCTTTGCTCCAGTGGAGCTGCTGCTGGAATTGAACCTCCATCCCAGTGGGCTGCAGTCCCGCGCACAACCACTACACCATCGGGGCTCAGCCCTATGTTGCTCTCTCGATGTGTATTCAGATGATTTTCTAATGTCAAACCATGGATGCATGCATTCCTGCAATAAATTTCCCTCAGTTATGGTAAGTGTATGTCTCTTAATATACTGTTAGTGAAAATATTCACTAATATTTTGTTGTGCATTTTAGCATCTTTTTAAAAGAGATTCTGATCTGTTTTTTTTCATTTATCTGGTACACCTTAGTTTTAAAAATATTTTCCACAAGTAACAAAAGTTGATATTTTTTTTTGCTGAATATAACACATTAGTTCTACAAATCCCCAGTTTCAAAATTCAGAGAGAACAAGAACTCATTGTATAGTATTGACATATCAAGGCAGATCTGTAGTTCTTAAGATCTTTGCTGGAGGATTCTCACATATTAGAATACTCTGCCTGTAAGGCTATGCTAGTGAAAGTTTATCATCACAGTCTCTCTAATGACAAAGTAGAACAACCTTGAATCTCTGAGAATGTAGGAATGAAGAGCACATATTCCTTGGCATATTGTGTTTTATGTTTTATCCTAATAACTCCTGTATATTTTTATTATGTTCATAATAATGTCTTAGTAGAAAACAGTCTTAAAATAATTACCCAGTTAAATTACAGGCCCTTCTCAGTTTGCATAGTTCCTACATACACTAATTTCAGTTGCTGAAGTATATGACTGGGAACACTTACATGAATACAAACGAGTCCTTCAACCCACTGTTCATGATGTATCTTGATTAGTGACCCATCCCATTATGCCTTTCCAAGCCTGTCAGTGATTGGTCCCCATGCTCTGATAGCCATTTCATACACAGACGCAAAGCAAATTGTGTTGTCTGCCAGCAATTCATCAGTGTGATATTTTACAACAAAAAGTTATATTTTATCTCCCCCCCCAAATTTTTTTTGAAGGAATTAGCAGCCAAAGAGGTTAGTATGCCAAAGAAACAAGAAGAGTAATTGCTGGAAATGAAATTCAGATTGCGCATCAATGATATTATAAAAGAAATAGAAGGGAAGGGCAAACCTAAGAAAAGGCAAACTTAGCAACAAAACTGTGGAAAGTGATTGTGAAAGGAATGATGTCCCCATGGACATGACACTGCCAAAAATCTTCACAATAGAAGAATTTGTGGAAATATGTTTTGACATCGAAAGCCTAGGGTAAAATATTGGGGCTGGAACTAATGCAAACTTGGAAGTGTAGTAATTGAAAAAGAATAAGAAAGGTACTTACTTCCTGTCATAAATTATATGATGAGAAGGCAAGCACTGCAAACTTCTCAGTAAATTTTGCAAAGAAATACTTTAATACTCAATGTTTCTGAAGTTTTAAATTGCAGTATACCAAATGTGTTGGTTTTATTTTATTTCCTTATACATTTGTAACTAACAGTTCTTTGTATTTTGACAAAAAGTGAAGATTAAAAGGACAGTCACATAGTTATTCCAATTATACAGTTTCAAGTTATATAATTGTCTTTATAGTTCCTCACTAATGAAAAGCAATAACTGTTTTGTTTTAATCTTGCTCTCCATAAATCTCAAAATGGCTTCTCTGGAAAATCATACCATACATATCTGGAGATGTACATTCCCTAATGTGAAAGGCACAGGACTGAATACAGAGATAGGTATTTTAAATTCATGGACTCCCAAGCACCAAACACTGTAGGAGATGAACCAGTTAAAGTACAGTATAGTAACAACGAAATATGCATCTTTCCTCTAGTTCTCAAATGCTTCCTCACACCCACTATCATGCTCCTGGTTCTACCAGACAAGACCAACTAGAACAGGGGAGTCGGACTGGAGTCGGAAACATGGGTAATTTAGGATAGATATTCCCTCAGGACGAGGGATGGGAGTGGTGATACTGGGAGGGTGGAAGAATGGTGGAGTAGAAAGGGGGAACTAATTTCAGGGATCTACATATAACGTCCTCTTTGGGGCATGGCCAATAGGGAAGTGAGTGAAGGGACATATTGGACAGTGTATGATATGAAATAGCAATTTGTAAATTATTAAAGGTTCATGGGCTGAGGGAAGAAGGGAAATATGGGGAGGTTGTACTGGGGGCCTAAGTGGAGGGAGGATGTATTGAGAGTGATGATGGCAACAAGTGTGCAAATGAGGCCTGCATACAATTGATGTCTGTATGGATCGTGAGGGGAGGTGTATGAGTACCCAATAAAATGATTCATTTTAAAAAAAGAAGGGGGAGGAGGAAGAGGAGGTTTTTTTTTTTTTAAAAGAGGAGCTTATACCAAGGGCTCAAGTGGAAAATGTTTGCAAATATATTGGCAACACGTGTGCAAATATGCTTGATACAGATGATGTACTGAATGTTATAATAGCTGTAAGAGCCCATTAAATTATTTATTTATTTTTGTTTGTTTGTTTTGTTTTTCTTTTTTTGGGGGGGGCATCACTGCCCTCTGGTGGTTGTGGGAGCTACCCAGCGCTGCTCCTGAGAGCTGCTGCTGGATTTGAACCACCAAGCCTACGGGCCGCAGTCCTGCACTCAACCACTTATGCTACTGAGGCTCAGTCCCCCAATAAAATTATTTAAAAAAAAAAGTCAAGGGCATTAACTATATCCTAAATTTGTTTTCCACATTCCAAAGTTCATTTAGGATAGTAAGCATTTCTTGAGGCTTCTTCCAAAGATTTCTTTGTCAAAAGTCTATGTACAATAAGGCCCCAGATGTCCCAGATTCAAGCTATGTCTAAAGTGGGAGGGAGACTAAAAACTAAATAGCCACCACAATATTTTTCCCAAGAAAAGTTATACAGTATAGAAAATAAGTCATGGCAAAAATGGGTGGGAGGCAAAGATCTAGTTGATCCTTACTAAGAATCTTAACTCATTGAGAGAAATTTTCTGAGACTTGAGCGGAGAAAAAGTGATCTCTATGATCTTTGTTTAAAGGATGTTGAGCCAAATGAAGGATATCCTCGTGACAGTTGTTATAAAAACCATGAAGAATGTTTCATAGTGGCTCTTGGTGAAAAGTTAGTGAATGCCTCGTGCAGTGATGAGACCAGGGCAATGTTGACGTGACTTCGTCATGTGCTTTTCTAAGGAAACACCATCTGCTCTTGTAAAGCAGCACACCCTCAGCAACATCAGGCTGCTAAGGAGGCATCAACTCAAGGCAAGTCAGTTGGATTTTGCAAATGCCTGTTGAAAATGTTAAATGCTCAGTTACTAACCAAAAGTTTGGCAGTTCCAACCCATCACCTACCCTGCAGGTTAAAGAGGTGGCAGTCTGTGTTCTTAGAGATTACAACCTAGAAATCCCCATATCGGGTAAACATCCATATCAGGTAAACATCATTTCAGACTGACTTGATGGAAACAGGTTTAATGGCTAATGCTGAGCATCTTTTCATGTCCTTGTTGGCCATCTGAATATACGCTTTGGGGAACTCTCCAAGTTCTTTGTCGATTTTTAAAATTAGATTGTCCTTTGTTGTTTGTATTTCTTCTTCTTTTTAAAATAGTAGATCCTTATTATATTTTCTCAATTTTTACCTCCCAATCTGTAGATTTTTTCACTTTTATAAAGTCCTTTGATGACTATTAGATCTTCTTGAATTTATTGTTAATGATCATTATGTAATGTTTGTCTCTACTCTCTTAATACTCCTTGATCTGAAATCTACTTTGTCTGATAATACAGCTGTTACACTTTATGGCTAGTGCTTGCGTGTGTTTTAAATTCTTGACTTTTGTATTCTTTTTTTTTTTTTTTTTGCCATCGCTGCCTCTGGTGGTCATGGGTGTTACCCAGTTCCTGATAGCCACTGCTGGATTTGAACTGCCAAGCCCACAGGCCACAGGCCCGCACTCAACCACTTAAGTCACCAGGGGACTTTTGTATTCTTAAATGTGATCTTATGTGGAAATCGGGCATTTCTTCTGTTATGTGAATCAGTATAGAGTAATCTTTTTTTAAAAGAGTAGATCTTAAACACAATCACTTTGGCGTTACAAAAAGACCAGAGTAAACACAGAAACACACATATGGAGGAAAATATACGTTTGTGAAAAGTATCTACAAGTCAAGAAACACCAAAGAACAAAGGAAATCCAAGAAACCAACAATGGCCAAAGCTACCACCAAGGAAGAAATCAAAATGACCTACGCCCACATTTAAATGTCTACCCTCAAGAACTGAGAGAAATAAATCTTTTTTTTTTCAAATCCGCACATTTGTGGCATTTATGTTATAGCAGCAATAGGTAACTAAGGCAATGGTATATTGCTATAAAAGTAAGTTTCTTATAGATGGCATTTAGTTCTTGCCTTTTTAGCCAGCTGAATAATCTCTATCTTTTGATTGCAGTGTTTAGGCCATTTATAATGGATATAATTAACAATATGATCGATTTTTCATGTACTGTCATGTTATTTGCTTTATACTGGTTCCATCAATTGTTCTTTTTTCTCCTTTCCTGATTTGGGAATCGCTTGGGTATTTATTTATTTTTTAAAAGATCATTTAAAAAAATAATCATTTTACTGGGGGTTCGTACAACTTGTATCACAATTCATATATCCATCGTGTCAACACACTTGTTCATTTGTTGCCATCATCATTCTAAAAGATCATTTTATTAGGGACCTCTTACAACTCTTGTTATAATCCATACATTGCTTTCATCAGGCAAATTTGTACATATGTCCCCTTCATTCTTTTCTGGACATTCAGTTTCTATTGAACCCTTTCTATCAGCTACCTCCCCCCCAAAAAACCTTCAATAGATTATAAATTATTATTTTCAAAGCTCACATTGACCACTGTCTCCCTTTCCCCATGTTTTCTGTTGTTCCTTCTCCTGGTCAGGGGTGTATGATTACTTGTCAATCATTATGATAGGTTCACCCTCTCTCCCTTCCCCTCACCCTCTTCCCTCTACCCTTCTGGTATCACCATTCCCACTTCTGTTCCTGGATTCTGTGTGTCACGAGCCTCATATCTATACCTGTCTACATGTTCTGTTCTAGTCTGAATTGAGAAGCAGCACTGAGGTCGTGGTAGTGGGGTGGGGAGTAATTTTACTACTTTGTTGACCTTTAGCTAAACCATTTTATCTTTTTGAAGGTTTTATCAATAGCAGGGGTTGGCAAATAATAGCCAATGGTTATAATCCAACCTGCTACCTGTATTTTACACAAAGTTAGATTAAAATACAGCCACTGTCTATGTGTTTACATATTGCCTGGTTGCTTTCATGCTATGAGAGCAGAGTTGAGTAGACATAAATTATACGGTTTACAAAGCCTAAAATATTTACCATTTTCCCACTAACTGAAAAAGTTTACTAGCCTTTGTCCTATGGTTTAAATTTTAAAATTAAGATTCAATAACAAGACTGTTTAACAGTACTCCAAATATAAAACATATTAAATAATGATTTAAAAGGTCTATCATCAAATGATACAAATGTCGGTCCCTCAGATAGTTACTTACATTGTTTTCTTGGTTCTTGTTGTTCTTTAAGAGTGTGATGATACAATTATGAATAAAGAAAGCAAGAGTCAGCACACCAGTCAGCTGTGGAAACTCAAATCTTATCTCTAGGAGAAAAAGAGAGAAAAAAAATTAAGCATTAGAACTGGCAGCCAGAAGATGAATATCAACAATAAAAATTGAGCTGAGCCCTGGTGGCATAGTGATTGAGTGCAGGGCTGTGGCCCACTGGCTTGGCAGTTCAAATCCAGCAGTAGCTCTCCAGAAGCAAGGCTGGACCTCCCACTCCCACCAGAGGGCAGTGATGCGCCCTCCCCCAAAATTGATAGTACTGAAAATCGGTTCTGTTTTGCCCAAAGCATGAGAAGATGAAAATATTTTTGCAAATTTCCCTCGCAGCAGCCTTATACTTGGACAAAGCAGATGGGAAGTGAAGAAAGGGAATCTTGAGAGAATCAGTTTGTGAAGGCACGTCGTACAAACTATTCCTGCTTGATGCCACACAACTAGTAGGTGGCAGAGACTCAAATTCAGGGTCCATCTGTCTGGAAAGTCCTACTCCTCTCCAGTACTTGAATTTTCCAGAAAAAAACTCTGAAAAAGTAATCAGTGAGGGGAGAAACGGTCATTTAACATTCTTCAATGACTAACTTAAAAAACATTGCTTCAAAAGCTTTTGAACAAGAAGACAAGTCAAATTCTGATATAGTTGTATGGAGGGAGATAGTATTATAAAATTATGTTGTAAAGAAATATTTTAAGTAATAGCAAACAATCCATGATTCAAATAGCATGTATGGTTTTCGTTCTTTCTTTGTTTTCTTTTTTTTTTTTAAAGAAGTGTGTGTATATATGTGGCCTAATGCAAAGAAAAATGACCACAAAACTAACTAGAAGAATATAATCTCTAGCTGATGGGATTTATTTTTAAATTAACTACTTACTCACATCTAAAATTTCTACAATGAACATAAAGCTATTTTGAAATAAAGGGAAAGATACTTTTTAAAGAACCAATTTTTCTTTGAGGTCTGCTAGTACGAAAGTGACAAAATTGATTTTTGGTTAGAAGACCATGATTTTTTTAGGCCAAGTCAGTGGGTTTTCTTTGGCATAAACTGTAGAAATGTAAAAAGGAAAGGTCCAATGACATTTTGCCAAGTTGTTTAGGAAGGGAAATGAGAACTACTAAGAACCAAGCACTAGTTCTGAAATAAATCGGGAGTTTAAATGTGAAAAACATACACTTTCCCCTTCCACTGTGGTTTTTTTTATTACCTTTCATCAGAATTTTTGTCTGTGGAAGTAATTCGACGTGTACTTTCCTTAGGTAAAATTTCCCTTTTCCTGTCTACAATCTTTCAAGCTTTTTACTCCTCTGTGAGAATAAATTTGAGGATAATGCTCACCTCTTAAAAAAAAAATCTCTTTGTAAATTAGAAAAGGGATATTTTCCTAACAAGAAAATGGTCGGTGATATTAGAATGATAGCATTATCCTGATAGGATTATAACCGAGACATCTGTTTTCCGCATTTGGAAAGAAAATAAAATGAACATCTGCAAATGACCTTACTGCAGCTGTCCTTTGCAGAGAAGCCTCTGCAAAACTCTTTAACTGTTAAGGGTTCAAAAAAGGAAAAACATTCCCTCTCAAAGGAGAACAAAGAACAAAATAAGGTAGCAAGATTAAAAAAGAAACCCTTTGATATTTCATAAGACATTTTATCTTTTATACCCATGAAAACTGGTTTGAAATCATAAATGAAAAGATTCCATCCTTAAAAGCAAAATAGATATGTGATGTCAGAATAACTTTAATACGAACACGTCAAACTTCCCTTAAGAGAACCATATACCTAATTCCGTCAGCTATGCCGGAGTGCTAACCCTGTGTGTGCACCTGTGACAGCCTGACGGTCTGCTGCCCTGCGCACATGACATCAGCAGTCTCCTGAGATGGCTGACTCTCTAGTCCTGGCCCTTGACTGAGCACACCAGGGCACCAGACCTAACCTAGCCACTTCCATCTAACCGCGACTCTGCTATGAACAATCTGTACCGGAGCTTGCTATTTGGTTGGCTGAGACTTTAGAAGTCTCTTCCTAACCTATCTCCCATCGCTGTCTGACTCCTTTTAGAGGTATCGGAACGACATCGCGGTCTACTGTCGCTCCCTCCCTGAGTTCCTTCTCTCCTCTTTCATAAGCACTCTCCCCAAATGTGTCACTGTATTTTGGTGCCTATCGACTAGAGGACCCCAGATGGTCTAACTGGTGCCGGAAGTAGTCTGAGAAAGCAAGCAGTGAGGGAGCATTTGTGCCCTGGACCATTCATCACCCAGTTCTGAATGATTATCTAAGCAGTGTGTTGGTTAGATCCCAAAGTTCTAATAGTGTTTTAATCATTATTGCTTTTCCAGATGATCTGTTGGTTCAGAGAGAGTGAATAAATGAGGTTATTGTACATCTGTCCTCAAGTTATCTTAAAATTTTAATTTGTCGATAGCAGTTTCACTATGAATTGTGTTTGTTTTTTTTTTTTAACCAGGGTCTGAATGGCCTGAAAAGGATCCCAGATGGTACTGTTGGGTGGGCACTGGATTGCAAACTGTAAGGTTGGTCGTTCAAACCCACCAACCACTCTGCCGAAAACAGATGAGGCTATCTGCTCCCACAGAGATTTAAAGGCTAGGAAACCCCGTACAACAGTGGTTCTCAACCTGCCAGTGCCACGAGTCTTTAACACAATTCCTCATGTTGTGGTGACACCCCAAAGCCATAAGATTATTTTCATTGTTACTTCTTAACTGTCATTTTGCTACTGCTATGAATCAGGCAACCCCTGTGAAAGGGTTGTGCGACAGCCCCCCTCACAAAGTTGTTTCAACCAACAGGTTGAGAACTCTTAGCGACAGAGTTGCTGTGTGTTAGAATCAGCTGGATGGCAGTACCTTTTGTTTGGGCTGGAATGGCCTAAAAAATGGGGAAGCACTAGGTGATGATGTCAGAGAGGTAAACCTAAGTCAGCGCCTATAATAAGGCTCTGTGGAATATAATGCATCCTTATCACAAGTCTGAATGAGGTAGGAGCACACAGGATGCTTTTAAAGGTTGCATTGTGAAAGCATCACTCTAGAAAGATTCTCGGTGGGAAACATGGCTACAGCAGGAGAAACAGATGGGCTCAGTGAGATTAATTAGAAGGCTATTGTGGTAAACTGATATTAGTGGTTTGATACTTTGTTATTGGTGGAAATGAGAAGTAGTAATGAGATTCTCAATGTGTTTTTAAAGTAGAGTTGACACATTTGCTGGTGGATTATAGCTGAGGAATGGAGAATGAATGGTCAAGGACAACTATGAAGTTTTTGGACTAAACAATTAGAACAACATGAGCGACGATTTTCTGAGTTAGAAAAGTTTGGAAGAATAGGCTGAGAGGTTTGTGGAGTGGGGAATGAGCAAGGAAAGATTATTTTTTTGGCCAGTTAAGTCTGAGAAATCCAAGTGATAAAACAGAAGTATGTGATTATGGATTTGGGCAGAGAGAGCTGGACTAGAGATAGAAACTTGAGATTAACCACCATGGAGATGATACATAATGCTAGGTCCCCCAATGACATTACTTAGGGAACCAGGGAAGACAAAAGAGGTTTGAGTACTAAGCCCTGGAGGACCCCGTTGTTCAGAAGTCAGGCTTATGAAAAGGAGTAACTGGTTAAACTGAGAAAAGGAAGAAGGAGGTTGTAGTCGTCAAGTACAGAAGGTGATTTGTGATGTGTTTTAAGTGTACCGTGGAGGTGATGGTCAATGGATTTGGCAAGGAAAAGCTGCTGAATGTCTGAGGGAAGGCAGCTCCCAGTTAGGGACTGAACAAAAGCCTGAAAAAAAGTGAGTTCTAGGCAAAATGGAAGAGATGGGGAGAGCGAAAATAGATGACTTTTCCGAAAAGGTTTTTTTTTTTTTAAAAGGTTTTTTGGAAGGGAAGAGAAAAATTTTAAAGTCAACAGTGAGGGCGGAATGTCATGAGCTTTTGTTTTTTAAGCTGGGAGATAGATTTGTGTTACCGTAGGAATCACTCAGAAGAGCAAACACCTGGTGATACATAAACAAGGAGAAATAAAGAATACTTGCAAGAGTAAAGTCCTTGAATAGGCAAGAAATGATGGACGGAAATGGATACCTATGTTCAGTCTCATTTTTCCTGGGAAAAAGGGTGGCAGAATTTACTGTATTATCAAAGAATGTCTAGAAAAAAGAATATACCGATGAAGACTCAATCAGAACTGAAGGTCTATGCAACTTCTTCACCATTATAATAAAGACTAAAATACTCTCGTTCTGATTCTTAGTCTTCAGAGGAAGATTTTTTAAAATAAATCACTTTATTGGGGGCTCATACAACTGCCAATATGATCCACACATACATCAAGACCACACTTGCATACTTGTTGTCATCATCACTCCCAAAATATCCTCCCTCCACTTAGGGCCCCAGTACCAGCTCTCCATGTTCCCCCCCACCCCCGCACCCCACGAATCCTTAGTAATTTACAAAGTGCTATTACTTTTTCATATTGTACATTCTCCAATGTGTCCCTTCACTCACTTCCCTGTGTAGATCCCTGAGGTTGGTTCCTCCCTTCCACTCGACCTTTCCTACACCCTCCCCTCCACCCCAACTGGTATCGCCACACCCACCCACCACTGGTCCTGAAGGGAACATCTGTCCTGAATTCCCCATGTTTCCAGCTCCAGTGTACATCCCCTGGTCTAGCTGGATTTGTCAGGTAGAACTGGAATCATGATAGTGCGTGGGAGGAAGCATTTGAAAACTTGAGGAAGATTAATGATATGTTTTCATTTACTTCAGTCAGAAGATGGAACTAACTTCAGCAACATAGGGGCTCTTATAGTCCTCACGTCTTTCCCTTTTATCATTTATAAATGAAGTAAAGTCAAATAAATAGCTTTACATATGTTTAAATAGATTTTTTTTTCTGATGACTAAACAACTATGTGTCCTCTCCCGCTCCCTTTGGTCTATTCTCTAATGTCCTATCATTAGCCCAAACTTTTAGCACTCTTTTTATAACTCACAATGGACTCAATTTTAGAAAATAACACCACATGCTATTTCTGTGCATGAAAGAAAGAACTATCATAGAGTTGGCATTTTGATCGGTTGTAAATACCATCTGAGAGAGAAGCCCCAGCAGTTCCATATCTTGGATTTATAAGAACTTTTATGTCTTTGTGTGCTTTCAATAGAAACGAAACATCAAAGCTAAGATAGTGGAAAAGCTCTGAAGGCAAGTAGCAGGCAGACACGTAACCTAAGCAACCTGCGAAGCCCATCCACCCCAGCGGAGTCGGAAAATCCAGAACTATTACAACCAAGCAAACAAAACGGGTGACGGACAACGGCAACTGCCGGAATCGCTCCCCTTTCACGTTTGCTGTCCGCCACGCTTTTGATGAAAGACTTCTTTCACGAACCAAAAGAAATCCTGAGGGCTTTGACTTTTAGGAAAAAAGGCTCAAACGAAATTGCTGTGAGCGTGTCTCCTCACGGGCCACGTGAAAGGCGGGGCGCTCAGGGCGGCATCACTCAGCTCCTGCACGGGGCGCCCCAGAGCGTGTCTTGGGACCGAACCCGTGCAGGCCGTCGGGGAGGGCTCCAGGCTAAGTGCGTGCTTTGGTCCGATTTGCTCGGCGAAATTTTGAGGCTGGGCATGGTCGGAGGTTTCTCCCATATTGATGAATGTGCCTCTGCTTTGGCCATTTGGTCGCAGGAAGGGTTCCCCGTGGCTGCTGTTCTGTGCGGGTGCCCTGGTTCCCGTTCCAGGCCACGCACTGCAGACGGAGGCCGGCCCAGCTTCACTCTCACAAGTGTTGCTGTGTGTGAGCCCACAGTTGCTGGGTCACGTCATCTCATTGGGAGCTTTCTCTCTCTCTCTCTCTCTTTTCTAACAACTCAACTTTCAGATAGTGGGGAAAACCCGTACATGAGAGAGTAACCACCAAATCCAATGTTTTACCGAGCGGGTTCCAACCCACATTGGGCTGCTAGGGCAGAGTCGACGTGCCACCGAGGTTTTCTTAGGCTGCCGTCTTCATGGGATCAGACGGCTACATCTTTCCCCCACAGAGCTGACGGTGGGCTCGAACCCCTGAGCTTCCAGTTAGCGGCTGAGTGCTGAGCCATGGCGCCACCAGCGTATGGATAAGCGGAGCCTAACCAGAGACTTGACATTCTCTACTGCCTTAATCGACAGCTGACAAAAGGGAGGCAAGCAGTCTCTCGGAGGCAACATCAGAATCTCGGTTCTACGTCTTCTTGACAAAGGAGCCCCGGTGGCTAGTGGTCACGCCCTGGGCTGTGCCCCGCAAGGTCCACGGTGTGAAAGGAACAGTGTCCAGTGGGTGAGAAGGGCGGCGGGCTCAGTTACAGTCTGGGGATGGCACCGGGGCTGCTCTACCCTGCCCTACAGGGTTGCGAAAGAGTTGGCAGGTTCCTCATGATGAGTTTTCAAGATACTAGTCGAGTAGCCACTTCCACTTCCTAACCGCATTGCACCTGTGTTCTCATTGTTTCAAAGTATTTTTATCATGTTCAACTACTCTTTTTTTTTTTTTTGGCATCACTGCCCTTTAGTGGGAGTAGGAGGCCCAGCCTTGCTCCTGGAGAGCTGCTGCTGGATTTGAACCGCCAATCCAGTGGGCCGCAGTCCCACTATGCCACTGGGGCTCAGCCTCAACTCCTCTTAAATTTGATTGATACTAAAGAAACCGCCAAGTTTAGAACCATGAGTTAACAACAAAAAAAGGGAGGGGTGGTGGTGGTAAGAAACATTTCATACGCATCATCTTATATCTTATTTAGCCTTAAAAACAGAAAAGTCAAAAAGGACAACAACGATATCCAGGTGAAGTAATTATTGGCATAGATTAATCACTGATCATGTGCTCTGGAACCTAGGGGTATATTTTCTCAGGAAAATCCAGAGAATGAGTCCTTGATTTTCTAATTGCGATATAACCTCAGTGAATTTCAATTCCCAAGTAGAAATGACCAAAGGTCCCATTTACCGGTAACTTCAAGAATACCAAAATAATCTTACCTGCTATCTTGTATTTAGCTTCACAGAATGAACAAAAGTAATCAGCAAAAAATGTCATTTATTTTAGAATAGCATCAGAGAGTGGTTACCCTAAAGATCACATGTGATTTACTTTTGTTGACTACACCAGCTCACCTGGTACAAAGAACTCTGTTGGCGTAAACCAATGAAATTCCAAATGGAATCCCAAGCGCACAGCCTTCAAGGTGACAAGGAAAATCAAATAGACAACAGAGACTGTGCCTGTAGAGAGAGAGGGAAAAAAATAACCAGAAACCGCTTATCAATAGTGTGTTTTACAGACTTAAAAATATATAGTTTCTACCCTATCAGAAAGTAAGGAAAATAATTATCTTTGGAGTCCACTGGTTATTCCACTAAGACCCCTGCTAAGCTCTAAAGATTACCTTGCTACCTAGGACACATGAAAAATGAGTTATAAGAAAACAAAACAAAAAGTCTCCAAAAAACAAAAATGTAGTCAACCAAAGATGAACTAGTTCAGTGGTTCTCAACCTTCTTAAAGCCACAACCCTTTAATACAGTTCCTCATGCTGTGGTGACCCCCAAACATAAATTATTTTCATTGTGACTTCATAACTGTAATTTTGCTACTGTTATGAATTATAATGTAAGTATGATATGCAGGATCTATTTTCATTGTTACAAATTGAACAGTGATTAATCACAAAAATGATGCATAATTACAAATTGTGAAATATTTATTTCTAATTAAAAATAAATGAACTTTAAAAATCATTTTATTGGGGGCTCGTATAACTCATCACAATCCATATATCCATCCACTGTGTCAAGCACATTTGTATATGTGCTGCCATTAAAATTCTCAAAACATTTGCTTTCTACTTGAGCCCTTGGTATCAGCTTCTCAGTTCCTCCACCTCCCTCTCCAAATAAACGAAAATTTGTCTTGAAGCATGGTGTAGCATAGGTAGCAGTCTTCACGCCGCATACTGGTGTGCTCATGTATTTGCTTGTGGGCAGACTTGCCTGGAGATTGAGAGAGGGGCAGTGCTTGGTTCCTAAGACCATCGGAAATATGCTTTCCAATGGTCTTAGGTGACCCCTGTGAAAGGGTCGTTTGATGCCCAAAGGGGTTGTGACCCACAGGCTGAGAACTGCTGAATGAGATGAAGGTCACATCTTGCTAAGTGCAAACCTGCTTACTGTGCTTACGAGTTGAGGTTAATAGCGGATAAGAGCTGAGTGACCATCACAGCATGGAAAGGTTACATGAGAAATCAGGAAACTAACCAAAACATGCCTTGTGTTTGAAGTGCTAAAGATAGAAATCAGGCTGGTAAAGACTGTCACAATATTAATGTAGGCTGGTAAGTAAATAAAGAAAAGTAATGAATCTGGATTATAGATACATTTGAGGAAGCTAATAAATGAAATTGTCAATGAAGAGTCTGGTCTAGAGTCTAGAGGAGTCTTGGATTAGGTAGTACCCAATCCAATCCCAGAGGGTATATAGGATAGTCATTCAGAAAGTTTTAGTTTTATAGGGGCTAGAGGATTAATTGTCTGTAAGGAATTGAGCCCAGTCATTATAGAGTCAAAAACCCTGCAAACCTGTCAAATGTTAATTCTTTTAAAGGCATACACTTACATGAAAGGGAAAGCATCACAGGCAAAAGCAGACTATCTTTGAGGTGCTGGACAATTATTAACCCGGTTAAAAGTCTGGTGACTGTTTTGCTCAACTGAGCAAATCTTTCTAAAAGCTCACATGCTAACTTTTGAAAAATTTGTTCCATAGGAAAGGCATCAAGCAAGCCAGGAAACCACAAGTGTGCTACAGAAGCTCTACTGTGGGTTTAGAGATTAGGTGACTTCTTCAGAAAGGATGAAAACAAGAGGCCACAGCTTATACAACCACAGCGCTTTCTTTTCTCTGTGTCTACGACAGTTCTAAAGGTACCCTGGTGGTGGGATTGGGTAAACATTGGACTGCTAACTGCAAGGTTAATGGTTCAAACTTAGCAACTTCTCGGTGGGAGAAAAAGGAGGCTCCATGCTCCTGTAAAAATTTATAGCATTGGGAACCCTACATAGGGTCAAATAAACACAATAACAGTGGATTTGGTTTTGGTATTGTAGTCTTATAGTAAATCCTGTTTTGAGGCACACGGATAGTCATATCTTTACCTCCTCCTTTGGTTTTCTGGAAACCCAAAAGCCACCGCCTGGTGATATGATGGATAATCACTGTTCACTCTCAGCTGGCTACCATGAAATCAAATCTATAGGAAGGAGCTGAAATCCCATGAACTACTTAGTTTTATTAACTACTTTTGAATGACCTTAGTCTTAAATGAATAAGATCTGACCTCTCATTAGAACTCTGGGTGGTTTCCTTGGCCATCTTGAGGGTTAGTTTTACTAGAATATATAGTGTCCAAATAGTCCTCCAGTGATCTGACAAACAGGGCTCATAGGGGCTGAGCCCCGGTGGCGTAGTGGTTGAGTGCGGGACTGCAGCCCATAGGTTTGGCAGTTCAAATCCAGCAGCAGCTCTCCAGGAGCAAGGCTGGGTAGCTCCCACGACCACCAGAGGGCAGTGATGACTACCCCCCCCAAAAGCAACAAGGCTCACAAACAGAAAGCTGCTCATTTAAGTAGGAAATTTTGTTCCAGTAAAGAAAAATCACCAAAAAAAAAAAAAAAAAGAATTGAAACAGAAGAAACCAAGGGAGTTTGAACTAGAGAATGATCTCCTAGACTGAAGTTAGGGATGATTCTGCGTGATACTCTTAAATAACTGTAGGAAAATAACCTTCCTTAAAATGCTGTAATGCTTCTAACCCTAAGAGTTGAGAATTCACTAAGTTATACAAGTTGGATCTCTTTAAAAATTTTAGTCTAGGGCTGAGCCTTGGTGGCGTAGTGGTTGTGTGTGGGACTGCGGCCCATTGGATTGGCAGTTCAAAACCAGCAGAAGCTCTCCAGGAGCAAGGCTGGGCCTCCTATTCTCACCAGAGGGCAGTGATGCCCCCACCCAAAAATTTTTGGTCTATATCTTTTGGTCTTACCCTCATCAGAAATGAGGATCACTTGCTCAGTAGGATATGATGGAAAAACTACTAACCCATGTTTCTGAAAAATGTGTGTGTGTGTGTGTGTGTGTGTGTGTGTGTCTAGAGGGGAGAAGAGATGTAAAATCATCAACTATGTTCTAAACTCCATTAAAAACAAACAAATACCGCCCCCTCTCCAGGGGGATGAACAACAGAATAATGGGTGAAGGGAGGTAACAGTCAGTGTAAGCTATAAATATAATGATAATTTATTATTTTTCAAGGGGATATAAGAGTGGAAGGAGGGGGGGGGGAAGGAGCGGATACCAAGAGCTCAAACAGAAAGCAAATGGTTAGAAAATGATGATGGCAACATATGTACACATATGCTTGATATAATTGACGTATGGAACATCCTAAGAGCTGTAAGAGCCCAATAATGATTCAGAAAACAAACAAAAAGCTGGGTCCTAACACATGAGTGTTAAGCAGACATGAACAAGTTTGGAATGTATGTTTCTCACCAGCTAGACCATTTCCCCCCAGAACCCAGCATGTATTCTATGACATGGAGGCTCCACAAGTCAGTGCCTTGGCTTACCTAGAATATTAAACTTGGCGAAAAATGAAGGTGATTTGAAATTGAGCAGTGGCATGAGGAGCCCGATGAGGTAAAAGGGCACGGTCTTGGACTTACTCCACCACTTCCCAAACTGTTGGACTCCTGTGTCGTTGGCGTAGAAAATCATCGAGCTATTGTCAGGGTGGCCACCGTGACCAGCACTGGGACAAATCACTGCAGCAAAGAAAGCCTCTGATTAAACAAAGCCACGAAACACAGGGCACACTGGTCCAGAGGCGAATGCTGCTCACCAGCCTCAGTGCTTACCACAAGCACTGTTTCTCCTTTCTGCAAAAAAGAAGATTATACTCGGACAGATAGGACTCTTTTACCTACAAGTAAATAAATAATTACAAGTGGAAGAAATCTTTGGAAAAATTTCAAGCCTATTCTTTACTTCTACTGTAAACACATTTCCTACCCAAACCCATCAGTTCAATTTGGAGAGACAATACTGGGCTGAAGGGTGGGCGGGTCGTATTTATACAACACATGCAAATTATTTCTCTGGTATCCTGATTGTTATGCTAAGAATTTACACAAAGGTCAAAGAAAAGTTTTCTTAGATTTCCTTAGGTGTCAGGGAGTTCTGAACAAAAACTATGGGTTTGGGACAAAGAGGAGACAGCATTGAAAAGAACTAAGCCAGTGTTCTCAAAAGTGCCCCAGTATTCGCAGTAAGTACTCATTCAACCTTAAGAACCTTGGATGCTAGTAAGATACAGCAATTCTCCTTATACTTTACAATCTTTGACAGCAACCTAAAAGCGTAGGAGATACCAGAAAACTAGAAAATCAACAAAACATATTTTTCCTCACACTGAGCTGTGGGTGAGTTTCTGCTATCAGAGAGAATACAAACCATTCCTAATTTCATGCACGAAGGTTACTAAGAACCAGTTCTTTGTAAAAAACAAAAAAACAAACAAAAAAAAAACCTTAACAAAAACAGCTGGTGAAACACACTAGGCACCAATATTATTCATACTTATCATCTAGTCATGGGAAAGTGATAGATTCCTTTTAAGTACTTTTTAAACTTCCTTCTCTATCTGTTCCTTGGCATGCCACAATGCTAGCATTTAATATTCTTTCTCCTTCTCTCTTAGTCAGCATTTGAACATGTGCTGTTTCCGTCTGGGCTGTGGAAAAAAGTAAATTACGGTAACCTGAATTTTTCTTGGGCTAATAAATATGTACTTAAGAGAGCACAGCTGATGGAAGTAAAGACTAGGAAATGGATCCCAGCACTTCCATTTGCTGGCCGTTGGGCAAGTCAGATTTCTCTGTGCTTTTGTTTCTTATCTAGAAAGTTGGTACAAAAGATACTTCCTTAAAAGGGTTGCTATGAAACATCTAAAACAATGCCTGCTTGGACCCTGGGCAGGTGTGCTGGGAACAGGACTTCTGTCTGGACAGCTCTGGTCCAAAGGCATTTGTGCTGGTGATCAACAGGGTCCTTGGAACCAGAGAGAGCACGTGGCTTAGGTAAAATTGAAGGTGATCACCCGGGAGATAAAATGGAGTTTTAGTTAGGCAAGGGATGCACTTATGTGTACAAAGCAGAGAACACTGTGGTGGCAAACTGAATGAAACTGTCGGGCAGCTAGCATAGGGAGTGGGGGGTCCATCACAGCATGCTCAGAGGTTTGAGCTTCCATCCAGGAAGGGGTGGGACACTTCGGTGGGCATTACACCTGGATTGGCCCCTCTGGACCAGGTGAATTCAATTCAGCCAGTGGGATTGACCAGGATCATCGACCACCCTTCCCAGCAGAGGACCTGAAAAGCTAGAATCCAGACAGAGTCTTGCAGCCCCTTTGGGGGCTCCTGGGAGGCCCTGCATCAATCTCCTCTGGCCCAAGACTCCATGTACAGGGGTGAAGGGCCCTGAGGGTGCCTGTGTAAACCTGAAACTTCTTTTATCTTTCATAAAACTCACTTGGATCTCAATCCAGGCTTCGTTGGAGGTATATTTCTCCCACGAGAGAGGCATAACACAATCAGAGTTCATGGAAACAGTGCAGATTCCAGAGTAACCTGCTTGCTAAGGCTACTGGACACAGAATCGGTGTGATACTGTACTCCTCAAGGATGCGAACTTATTGAAAAGTAAGTAACTATGATTGTGTATTTGCTAAAAATACATCAATAAAACAATGCCTGTACAGTGAGGGTTCAATAAGTAAGTTGTGATTTTTACTTTATCTGAGTTCGTGTCACTATTTACTACTTTGGTCAAAATAAATTTTAGAGAAAGAATCAAGTACTACAATGAATTATAACAAGAAGTGTTGTAAAATATCACAGCACAAAGTCAGTGGACTTCATTGGTTGCATTCTTCAAATGCAACTGTATACTGGTGCCATACTCTAACAGAGATGAAATAACATGGGTAGGTATGAGTAACTACCTTCACCAAATTGCATCAGAGAATTTTCTCTTTTAACTCAAGGATATTATTTGATTCTTTGAAGATTCTGAGGTAAAAAAAAGGACACAGATTTTAGTATATTTTTAAAAAATATAAGGGTGGATGTGTTCATCAGACGCGATTAAGGGGCTAAGGGTAAACTGAATAACAAACGTTGGAATGCATGCTTTATGGAAGAACTTTTATATACTTATTCTCATATCCCTCAGAACTTAGAACCATTCCTAATACATCAGTTCGATAAGTATTTGTTGAATGCATTGTCCGCTTAATGATCACAGTGTACAACGAGCAAAATAAGCACCAATTTCCTATCCCTGAATCCCCCAAAACACAAAAGTCTTTTAAAGTTACCAGTGTAACAGTTAACAAGATAATAGATTTTGTGTGCGACTTTCTATTCGTTGAAAATATATAAGTAGGGCTGAGCCCCGGTGGTGTAAGTGGTTGAGTGTGGGACTGCGGCCTGTGGACTCGGCGGTTCAAATGCAGCGGTTGCTCTCAGGAGCAGCACTGAGTAGCTCCCATGACCACCAGCGGGCAGTGATGCCCCCGCCAAAAGAAAATATATAAGTAATAACATATTTCAACTATCTTCTCATATACAGATAATTTTCATTATGTTCAGTCATACTCCTTATCTGTCCCCAAATAATACAATTGCCCTTAATACCATGTACCCTAAGGCCTGAATCCTCCTTCCTGCTCCCGCCCAACCTACATTACCATATTTTTCAGACTATAAGACTCACTTTCTCCCCAAAAAAAGTGCGAGGGAAAATGAGGGTACATCTAATGGTCCAAAGGTGTGGTACCCCAGAACATTGTAGTGTACTGGTACTATTTGGCTCGGAATATTTTTTTGTTTTCCTGCTCTAAAAACTGGGTGTGTCTTATGGTCAGGTGCATCTTATGGTCTGAAAAAATACGGTGTTTTTAATATCCACTTGTGGCAGTCATGTGCTTATGTTAATTTTATGATTGAAATGTAGGGATGGAGTCTAGTCTGTTAATCTGGAGAAAGCCATTGAGTAGCCAATGAGGCCTGTATGTGGGCATGGCTTTCTCCTGAGACTTCTGGGAAATCTCACGATATTTCCCTTGTGAAGATGAGAAGCTATCTTCCCGAGTTGTTGGGAGTTAGTCTCAGAGACGATTAATCACGGACAAGACAAGCTGGCAGCGTCCAAGAAGCTGGAGGAGCCGGCGGAGAGACCACACGGCTTTGCCCTGGTGGAGCCAGACCTCTGAAGCTGAGGCGGCCACATGGAGACCTCTCCCAGCGATGGGTTACTTCTGCTGTTGATGGACCCTAAGCCCTGGAAGTGCGGAGCCATAGGGAGACCCCTGCAGTGCCAGGACTCTGCACCCATTGACCTGTGACTTCATGAGTCGGAAGGAGACTTTATAGACTGATATAGGGCATATGGGTTAATATCGGACTTATGACTTTGTACTGGATTGGGATGCTTTCTTAAAGTCCTATTTCTCTTATATATAAACCTTTTCTTTATATCTATATGCGTGTCTATGAAATTTGTTTCTCAAGTCTATCCGGACTAACACATCACTTTTCCTATCATTGTGACTAGATTAAACCCAGTCTTAGATTAAACCCAGTATATATTAATAAAAAGATTTATTTATTTTTGTTTGTTTTGTTTGTTTTTTGGGGGCATCACTGCCTTCCGGTGGTCATGGCTCCTGAGAGCCACCGCTGGATTTGAATTGCCAAGCCCACGGGTCGCAGTTCCGCACTCAATCACTTATGCCACTGGGACTCAGCACCAATAAAAAGATTTATTATGGACACTTTCACTGTGAAATTAAATTTTTTAGGTGATGTGGAAGAAAAACTTCAATTAATTTTTCCATAGTTAATAACCTTTGTTTATTGTTAGGAAATTACTCTATAGATTACAAATCATATATGCATGTTCTATATATTGATTAAAACAATAACTATCTAAAACTCATTTAACAAACAAAACTATGCTTCTAGAGATGAGAAAATAATCATCAACTGGTATGATTAGCAGTACAAGAGGCTTTTTTGAAATATTCAAAGCTTATTCTTAGGCAAATATGGACATTACCACCAGGGCTAAAATTGTATCTGGTTAGAGGTTATATTCACTTTTAAAAACACATTGACTGTAAACAATTCAATAGTAGCTCAGCACAATCATTCAGAGCTTCTGCTAATCATTTATCTAAAATAAAGTTTAAGAAGGTTCTAAAATTGATTGTGGTGATGATTGCACAACTTCTAAAAATACGATTAAACCATTCAATGTATGAGATGTACAGTTAACAAAACTGTTAAAAAAATCAAGTGTTAAGTTCTATCTCAAATCCTTTTTGACAATGAAGAGACAAATTAATTAAGTTACAAAATACTTACCAGGGTTGCTATCATTGGTACTCAGGACAGAGTCTGTGTCATTAATGTGATTAATAGAGTCTAAAAAGGAAAAAGATGTAATTTAGAGTCTAAATTCTAAAGTCTCTTCATCTATAAAAATAGTTAAAGCTTTATTGAGTGGTAATGTTGTAAAAGACATTGTAAAAGTGCAAGTAAGACCATTCCCTTGTTGGTCTAATTTTGTCTACTTCAAATTTTCCGATTTTAGGAATTAATGTCATAGTTTCACAGTCCCATTATAGAACATTTTCACTTGTTTGAGAAGTTTGAAAATACCTACCCACAAAGACTGACAATGTTGATAAAACATCCTGCACCAACATCCTGGTGGTGCAGTGGTTAAGTACTAGGTTGCCAACCACCAGGTCAGCGGTTCAAGTCCATCAGCCAGCCACTCTCCATGGAAAAGATGAAGCAATCTACTACCCTGGAAATCCTGTGGGGCAGTTCTATAGGGTCAGTGTGACTCAGAGTGGACTTATCGGCAGTGGCCTTAGTTTTTAAAAGCATCTTATACAAGTTATTTCCTATATTCACTCACATATAAACTTAGCTTGGAGAACCATCTCCCTCCTTCCCCCCCCACCCACCCCAATACAGTACATGTTATAGTCTAAGGCTGTATAGTAATTGTTATGGTCACAGAACCACGGAGAATAAAGGAGCTGAGACAAAAAAGTATATGCAGATTCACAGGCTTCATGTCATTCTACAGTGAGGAAAAGAATGGTAGAGAATATGTTTGGAGGCTAGTCTGAGGGCTTTTTACTTAATTCTGCTGATATTAGCTTTGCGCAATCACCTAATATGGTTTTTACACAATTTGTCAACTTGATAAATAAGAATGAAGGGGTGGAGTCTATCCTGTCAATAATGCCACACAGCCTGGTGATTCCCTCCTTATGCGTGTGGCCTTCTCATGAGGATGCTGGAACTTCATCTCTTCCTCCCTGGAGGGGGGCGGGGGGGGGGGGAACACACGCTCTTTCTGCTAGACCTTCCTGTTGAAGAGACACGTGGAGCGATGCTGAATGCAATCAGAGCCCTGGAGATGCATCCCCTGCCATTGGATTCACAGGACTTTCCACCCACCAGCCAGTGATCTTCCTGTATTCAGCATCGTTGCAAGTGCTGTGTACGTCAAGAGGAACTCATGGACTATGGACTTACAGCTAATATTGAGTTTATGTACTTGATCTGGATTGGGCTGGGATGTGTTATTGACACACAATTACTTCTTGATATAAAGTTCTCTCTTACACATATATTAGTATCTCCACATTTATTTCTCTAGTCAACTGGGACTAACACAGGATTCTCCCCTAGAGCTTTAAGAGGGAGCATGACCATACCAACACCTACTTTCAGTCTTCTGTTGCTCTAAGCCACCCAGCTAAGATCACTTATCAAGGCAGCCTCAGGAGAGCAATTCGCTAACACTCCACAAGGACAGTGTGAAAAAGAACAATGTCTCTTCCTAACCAGCATGAAAATTCTAGATTTTTAAGTCTAAGTCTTTCACCCCTAAAAGTAAACTGAATCTAGAAAGAATAAACAAATACAAAACATGACTAATTTAAATTAATCACAGAATTCAAGAATGGTTCAAAAGGTTTGAAAATGTACTCATTTAATTTTCCCTGCTAAAGATTTAAAGGAGAAAAAGTGCATGGTCATCTCAAGAGATGTAGCTAATAAAATTTCAGCACGCATTAATAAAAGTGCTTAAGAAAACAGTAGCAGGTGGGAACTTCTTTACACATGCCTTTATATCTTACAACCAATATACCATAAAACACAATATATAATGGTCAAATACTCGAAATGTTATTTGTAGTTACACATGTCACACTTAAAGACATACACACGCACACATACATATATGCACACATATCTTTATGTAATTACATATATAAACTATATGCATGCATATCAATAAAATGTGCACACATATCGATCTCTAATAGAAGCTCAACAGGAAGAGATTTTATTATAGATATGTGGACACTTAATTGAAGCTGTTTTCAAAGGATGAAGGCATAGTGGGTTATGGGTGGACTACAAACCACATGGTCATCAGTAAGAAACTCTAAGCTGCTAATTGGGGGACAGCGGAAACTTTCTACTCTCCTACAGGTGTATGGTCTCAGAGACCCACAGAGTCTGTTCTCCTCTGGTTGAGGGGGTCACGGAGAGACGGAAGCAACTCAATGGCAGTGGTCCTTTTTTTCTTTTAGTCTAGAAAGAAGCCTTCCCAGATGATGTCACGAAACAAACAAACATGAATCCAACACGCAGCTACAAAATTATCAGAATGGCTAAGAATTTAGTCAGGGAGTTTGTTAGATTTCAGAGAAACTTAGGTTTATTTTCCAAGGACATGGAAATTGTCTCTTTCATGAAGGGTTCTGGGTTACATGGATGTATTCATTTGTCAAAATTTTATGGCTAAGCTCTAGACTTAACATAATCGCTATCATAATTTAAACAGTCTTCAATGCATGAATAGAAAACCAATCCTCAAATTTATATGAAATTGCAAAGGCCTCAAATTGCCAAAGCAATCTTGAAGAACTACAAAACTGGAAGACTCATACATCCCAGTTTCAAACCTTACAAAAGCTACGGCAATTTTTAAAATTAGCCATGGTGCCATCAATGGGAACATATCTCAATGGAATGGAACTGAAAGTCTACAAATAAATCTAAGAATGTATAGCCTAAAGATTTTCAATGACAAAGCTTGGAGAGAAATTAGCTGTTTTATGTTAAAACTTATTCTGTAATTTGCTTTTTTTACGTAAATAACAGATTTTACATCTATAGAATTTATTTTTTATTTATTTTGGGGGGGGCATCACTGCCCTCTGGTGGGAGTGGGAGGGCCAGCTTGCTCCTGGAGAGCTGTTGCTGGATTTGAACCGCCCAGCCAGTGGGCCGCAGTCCCGCACTCAACCACTACGCCAGCGAGGCTCAGCCCCTATAGAGTTTATTTAAGGTATCTAAACCTACACTAAAATTTAGATCTAGACAACAGAGGTTGAGAATCTTACTTAATATCAAATGAACTTTCTCGAGTCAACTGCTGAATAGTAATGGACTTGGCCTCATCTGCTTGAACAGACTGCTAGTCTGTGGTACATAAATAACTTATTTACCATATAACATCCATTATGTTACTGCTTCCTAATTTTAGATTCTGGTATCCTGAAAAAAAAATTCACTGCCCTGAAGCTGAATCCAAATCATAATGCTGCAGGATGGAGTAGTTATCCCCTACAATTTCTGAGGCTACAGCTCTTTAGGGGAGGAGACGGTCTCAATTTTTTCCAACCAAGCAACTGATAGCCTCGGCTGCTGACCTTGAGGCTGTTCCAAAAATTAGGACTAAAAGTTCCTCCTCTTAGAGTATACACATAAAATTCTTTAACAACAAGCACCACAGAGACATCGATTTTTTTGCTAGACCCAAATTTTGTGGTAAAGATAGAAAATAGCATTTGGGAATAAGCAATGCTTTATTTAACTAGAGATTATATTTAACATGTATCCTATGTCATCTAGAGATGAAAAGTATGTTACTTCCTCTAAACTTGGGTAAATGAACATACACATTATATTTGAGATCAGACAGACAGGAGATAAGTTGCACCCAATATGATTTCCAGAATTACAAAGCTTGCTTTGACTTTCTCTATCCCCGGACTTGGAATTTGAAAGTGGAATTAAAATATTACAATAGGGATAGTATTTGAAATGCACGGTGTTAACAAGTGATGCAGTTACTTACTATAAATAAACTCTCCAGTATTAAAAAGGAAATTAGACATAAGCACCCAATAGACTATCATGGCTCCGATGAGAGACACCAAGGAGAAAAGCAGACTTGACCACTGCCCGAAAGAGCCAAAGTAGTATCTGCAGACATCTGGGTACTCCCAGGCTGTGGTATCCAAGGAAGCTGGAGAAAAACAGGCGAGAAGGAATACAATTAGATGTTCATCGCTTCACATTCAAGATTTGTGCTCTTCAAATTAACAGCTCAACCCACAACCACCACACCACCAATTCAAGGGCTGCAATCCAAGTTCAGTCGTTCAAACCCACCAGTTGCTCCATAGGAGAACGACGGGGCCTGCTACTCCTGTAAAGAGTTAGAGTCTCAGAAACCCCCTGAGCAGTTCTACCCGGTTCCATGGGGCTCCTGCGATCAGGCAGTGACTTGACGGCAGTGAGCTTGGTTTGGATTATCAAGGATCAAAAGAAGCAATCACAAGAAATGGGAGACTATTTGATTTCAAAGAATTTGTTGTTGGCCTGTTAACACCTAACAAGTGCTGGGCTCCGATGAACAGGGAAAATGGATCCACAGAACACACACAAAAAAACGTGCTCAATGAATGTTGGATGATAACGATGCTTAGAAATTACATATAACGATGTTTAGAAATTACATATGCAAACCCACCAATATTTTGATCGAAGGGTTTCATATCATATTTAAGAAAGGTCCTTCGGGCTGAGCCCCGGTGGCATAGTGGTTGTGCGCGGGACTGCGGCCCACTGGGATGGAGGTTTGATTCCAGCTCCACTGAGCAAAGGCTGGGTGGGCCTCCTACTCCCACCACCTGAGGGCAGTGATGCCCCCCCCAAAAAAACAAAACAAACAAACAAACAACAACAAAAAGAAAGGTCCTTCATGATTTGGCTTTACCACAAATTTGTTTGGATATTGACCCTACCTTGGAAGCACACAGTTTTGTTTGCTTTTTTCTCAAATGTCCTGGATGATTTCTGATGATGATGCAAATCTGATATATTTTTTTCTTCAAAGCTTCCAGATTTTATATATTGGTTAAAAAAATCTCCTCTGAAATTTCTTTATGATTTTTACTGCTTTTAGTTCTTATATAAAAAAATCCATTTGTCTTTAATTCATCACAACACTGTGTATAAGATGAATGATGCCATTGTTTCTAGGGGCTGTTGCGTTGATTCTGACTTATGACAACCCCAAGTATGCAGATTACTGCACTCCACAAGGTTATTAAGGCTTATCCATTTAAAAGCAGAGCCTCAGGCTTTACTTCCACAGCATGTTGGAAGACTTTGAACCACCAACCTTTGGGTTAATAATCCAGTGTCTAATCATGTGTGCTATCCAGGGACTCCTATCTCACAGTTTTCCAAAGACACTTTACTTCTTAAATCTTTGGTTTTGATTTTCTTTTTGTTCCTGTTTTTGGCTTAGAGTTGTGCTGATTCTATGAAATGAACTGAATAAAGTTCTTTCTTTCTTTTTCTTTTTTTTTTAATGGTATGAGGCAGTTTAAACAACACTGAGGTTACCTATTCTTTCATAGTTAGTTATAGAGAGTTGAGGTTATCTTGTCATTTTGAAAAGATCTCAATTAGACAAGCCAAGATCAAACAGAAAACTTACTGCTAATCGTTGAAACAGATCTTCTATGCTCTGTTAAGATTTCCTTTAAGAACCAAAGTGTAAAAACAGTTTTCATTCCCCTTTATATTTTGAAACTAAAACAAATCTCCTCTCAAATCCTTTCCCAGTGATTGTGACAAGATTGGGGTAACCTAGAGACTGCTTACCGAACAAATAGTTACAGAGAAAATTTGGTATGCTGACTTATACTTGCTACGAGTCAGGGAAATATGTTTATCTAGCAGGGGGTGGTGTGGGAGCGAGGCCTTGGGCCCTGATCTGCCTGCTCGGCAGTTCCGCAGCAGCTCCACTGAAGAAAGACCAGGCTCTCTACTCCCTTAACCAGTCTGTGTCTCAGAAGTCTCCAGGGGTCATGATGAGTCAACACGGACCTGATGGCAGTGAGAGTTTATCTAGCACCTAAACGGCTTAAAAAACAACCTGAAAAATATCTTTTTCTAAAAGTGAGAGATGAGTGAAGGCATCCATTGGTACAATAAGTCTTTTGGACTGTCTCGGTCAAAATGTGTCATACGGAGGTAATAGGAACCATGTCTCCACATTTAGTTTGATTCAGGTCTTAGTTTCAAAATATGAAAAATGTTCTTTTAATATTCTTATGAGGAAAACTAGTGCCAAATGAATTTACTCTGCAAAGAATTCCCACCCTTGTTGAACGTCTCACCCTTACCTTATTAAAGGTAAGCCACTGAGGTATCTCTGGGCACAAATGAACTGTTACCACATATGTGGGGAACATATACCTTGGTGGCCTAGTTTTATGGGAAATACTACTAATACCAACATCATTCTTCTTTTATTACTGTATAAAATTCTGACATATTAGGACAGAAGGAAATGAGAAGGGCTGATACCGAGGGCTTAACAGAAAGTAAATGTCTAGAAAAGAAAGATGACAACGTATGTACAAATATGCTTGATACCATTGATGCATGGATTGTTATAAGGGCCGTAAGAGCTCCCAGTAAAATAATCTTTAAATAATAATTTAAAAATCCTTACATATCATTGAGCGTGATTTCACTACTCTGTAGCAGCAATAAAGTGTCAAGAGTCCCATCAGAAGGATGACAGACATTCCGGTTGTAAACCCAGCCTGGATCGATATAAAAAGACAGCGCAATATGTAGACTCCGATCAGAATAAACCCACCTATTATTTAATCCTAAAGAACCATAAGACAACCTGGGAACTAAAGAAACATAATCACTTTTTTAAAGGATGGATGCACTTGAATTAAGGCATTGACAAAGAATATTAAATATACCATGGAACGGCAGATGATCAAACAGATCAGGGTTGGAAGTAAAAAATACACAAGTCCATTGAAGAGGATTTGAACAGACATTTCTTCAGAAGCTCTATACCAAACTTATTTGGTTTGGTTCCCAAACTTATATGGCCCAGCTCCTCTTTTCAGGAAAAAAAAAAACTACTCTGTGCCCCTTTGGCAATTAAAATCTTTTATACAATAGCTTACAATTGAGGTTAAAGTATAGGTACCTGCCTTTGCAGCTTTCCAAATAGTTTCAATACCCCCAGTCGGCAGTATCACCCACTTTGGGAAACACTTACGTATATAAATGGTCAATAAACACATGAAGAACTGACAGAATACTCCTTGGAAGTGAAGCTAGCCAGATTTTTAACAGATATGGAGCATGTTATCAGAAGGGAATAAGTTCTTTGGGAAGAGCATCATGTTTGGTTAAGACAGAGGGAAGCTGTTAGATCAATTATGTTAATCACACATTCAAGTCTTGTCTTCACTGATATATATAATAAGCAAATTTTAGTTTGATAAGTATTAGATTTACAGAACACATTGGGAAGATAATACAATCATCTACTTCCTTTGACAACTTTAAAAAATAGACTTATTGGAATCTCTATTGTCCAACTTACAATGAGAGATAAAGTTTCAGGTACAAATTGTGCTAAAAAATTATATTACCTGTTTTATGCCCCAAGGAATACTTAGTATAGATGTTCCCATCATGGTATTCCAAATCATAAAACTGAAAGCACAAAGTAGTAGCAGTAAAAGGTGGGGGGTCTGGGAGCTTTAGACATTATAATTTAAACAAAAATAATCAGTAATTTTCATTCACATATAGTTTCAGTTATGTTCCAAAAAAGCAGTTTTACTCACATGGTTACTAAGCTGGAGTTTTTACCATATCCTTCAGAGTACCTTTCTAGTTTGTACGCAGAACCCAGTGGACTGTACACATAGCACTCCTCTGGAGTGGGAACAACGTGATCTGGGGCAATCTGGGGGAAAGGAAAACCAAGAAATGCACTGCGGTGGGAGAACTAGTAACACGCTAAATCTACTATTCTCAATAAGGCACAATACCTGGACATGGACATTTCAAATACCATGAAAAAAAAAGCATGCAGTACTGATACCATAAAAAAAATTTCTAGTGAACTAGAAGCTCCGAATGGGTAAGAATTTAAAGACTTGAATATTCAAGAGTCAAAATATTTTGTCTGGGAAGAGCCAGCAGAAATGAGGTTCAGAATTAATATGGAATCCTTGGGCTGCTTAAGTAAGGGGAATGTCAAGGGCCAGGTGGTCATTGTACCCTCCCAAAGGGTTAGGTTGAAAAACTCAGAACATATAGAATTAAGCAGTTAGTAGAAGAAACAACATCATATACAGATGATTCTTTTTATTTTACAGACTACTGCAGAAGGGAAAAATGAGCTAAAGCAATGCTGAAGAAAACAGAAAAGCAAAAGCAAGGATTTTTAAAGAAAGAAGAGATGTAACCATGCATACTAAAAACAAAACAAAACAAAGAATAAAGTGGCCAAGTGGGAGAGGCTGAGAATTATGAGGGAACTGAATAGAAACACTTCTTAATGTAGTTCACTCTGTATTTTGTTCTAGTGCTACACACCCCATTTTGAAGAGAGAAAAATAGTTTCTTGATATGATTTTGCTCACTTCCGGGAGCATGTCCCTTGAGAATATACAGTTCTGACTAGCAGTTGCTAAAGGCATAGAAATTGACTTAAATACTCGTTCATGTAGCACCTTGAGCCAGCTGAAGGACCTAGAGAAAGCAGAAAGCTGGACAACTTTGCCAGAATGCCCATATATATTAGACACAGGTCACGCCCCTGAAGAAACTCCCCTTTCCCTCACTGATGGACCGCATCATACAGATAATTCCATGAAGTCAGAGCTCATCATGGGGGATGACTATGAGAATCATGATTCGGCCAGGTTGAGGCACAATATGAACCTTCATGCACCTGCTATGGGAATCTACACCTCTGTAGATCAAGTGAGATAAAGACTGGGCTTTCTCATTAAAGTCTGGGAAACTCACAGGGAGGGGTTCCTTCTGAGTTAATACTGGCTCAATGGCAGTGACTTTGGTAGGTCAAGTATTCAAGAGAAAAAAATATAATACACAAACTCTTTCTTCCAGAAGTCCAATTCCAGCAGGAATAGACGTGAGACATACCAAAGGGGAGTCCCTGGGCAGCACAAATGGTTACTGTGCTTTGCTGCGAACTCGAAGGTTGGAGGTTAGAGGCTCCATCTCTCAGTTTCTTGGAGGAAAACCTGGGAGATCTACTTCAGAAAAATCAACCACTGAATACTTGTGGAGCCCAGTTTTACTCTCATACACATGGGATAACCAGGAGTCAGGAAGGACTTGACTGGCAAGTGGCTAGGAGTTACCAAACAGAATAATACAGAGGTGTCAAACTCCGTGGTGAAGTATATCATAATGACTTTTCAAATTTATGGAGGGCAAGAAGAGTTGGGAGAAATGTCGAGCAAGAGCTGGAACTCTAGGCTTTAGCAGGGGGACAGGGCATGGATTGGTACCCAAATGCGTCAAGTCCTTCGCTTGGAGATGACTGACTGACTAGTGGTGCTTCCTGGACAAACATCTTCAATGCCAGGCACTGTGTAGTTCTGGAAGCAATGACTTCCTCGAGATACAATAGCATCGATGGAAACTGTGGCTGTTGCCTTCTCTTTGTCTTTCGGGTCTGGGTTCTGCTGTCTGCTGACATGGAGTGGAAAGACCAGTGGTGAGGACCAGGTCTGTTGCAAGCGGGAACGAACTCATCAGAGCCAGCTAAGCAAGTTCAGGAAGAAAAGGTGGGGGGAGGGGGAAGGAGGCCCCCTCCTTGAAGGCCATGATGAGAAGCTAAAAGATAAGTGACAAACTCATGGGTAACACAGAAAAATGAAAAGGTTGGATGCTCTTGGCAGCAGTCGAGGGCTTGCACTTGCTGCCGTCGAGTGGACATGCCCTGCGAGCGTCTGAGACTTGGGAATTCTTCACAGGAGCAGAAAGCCCGGTCTTTAGAAATTCTGCAGTTCAGAGGATTCAGAGGGGAATCTTGGCACAAGTACAAAATCTGCGTAAGTGGGCCTGGAGAGAGCACTGAACTCTTCATATCTAACACCCTCCCACCCCCCACCTCCCGTGACAGGATACCAGGGATGATACATTCAGTAGTAAGGGATGTTAAAT
>PVJH01025455.1:0-31504 GCA_004026705.1 Nesogale talazaci
AATGTCCCAGTATTCTATGGCACATGGCCTGGGTCCCCAGGGACATTTTTTAAAATCATATTAATTTTACCTTTCTTCATAGTCAGGAGGCTATGAAAAGTCAGACACGTTCTCAGAGTGCTCAGAAAACAAAGTCAAAGCCCTAAAATCTTCAGTCCATCCTGCTTGCTCCTTCCTCCTTCCCACGTCCACCTGGCACCTTTGGAAAACAGGTGTCCAGACTTCCAAAACTCTGGGCTTGTCCTGTTATAGCGGCCGTCTCCGGTTCCCCTTTGAACGCCATGAAAAGCATAGGCAGGGCAGAAGCAGCCAAAGGGGGGCAGCAGCGTAAGTCCTAGGACCCCTTCACCTCCCACCCCACACTCTTCCTCTTTTGTGGGTCCCTTCTTCTTCTTGGGCTCATGTCCAGTATCAGCAGGCTTAGACTTCCTCCTGTCCCCAGCCCCCTACCACAGCCACAGTGGAAAATGCCCACCCTACACCCACTGGGAACCTCAGAATGCTTCCTTGTTGCTCAATAACACGACTTCCCAAACACACCTTGTGCTCATGGATCCAGCATATGCAAAGGCCTCCCACTCTTCCCCGCTCCTTTTCTCTTCTATCCTAGCAGAGACAAGATTTCCCCTGGCAAAGAAAGGATTTCTCCAAGTAGAGGAAGGGTTTCTCATGAATGGATACCTTCAGGTGTCAGGCATCCTGCTAGCTGCTTTGTGTGTATTATTGTACGTAATCCCCTATGTTAGTCTGTAGGGCTGCTCTAACAAATTAATGCAATCTTGGTAACTTAGAGCAACAGACATTTATACTTTGATAGTTCTGGAGTCTGAAATCAAGATGGCAGTAAGATCATGCTCCTGTTTGGGGGGTGGGGTGGGGTGGGGGAAAACAGGCTTACTGGTATTAAAAATACTGGAGGGATCTCCTTCCCCTTCAGGTTGGGAACTAAACTAAACTAGAATAATAAACCCTTTAAGATAAAAAGAGCAGCATTCCTTTCAGTAGAGGATCCAGAAAGGAGAGAAGTGGGGTGACTGATGTTACTTGGCAGTGGATCAGTTGATTCAAAGCATCCATGGATTTTTCAGTGTTAAACTCTGCTCTGCTCTGCAAACTTGCAAACTTTCACTTAATTCACTATAAAAAGTTTTATTTTCTTTTAAAAGGGAATCCTCCTTGTGGTGACAGCACGGGTCTATCTTAATGGTGATCAGGGGCTATAGGATGTCACCTTCCTCTCTGCACACCAAGCTCTTAGTTGCATATCAGACCACCATTTTGGCTTATGCAACTCCTTATTGCATTAGGAGTCCTTGGATAGCAGAGTCCAAAGTATGATCCTCTCTGTCCCCCTACATTCAGAGAGAGGGAATAACAGTTGCCATGGAGCAGACTCTGGCTCCTGGAAATTCCAGGAGGATCAGAGGATACCTGTGCTCCACAGGGTTTCTCAATTGATAATTTTTTTTTCTCTCAGCCTTTCCTCCAAAGCGCCTTTGGGCGATCCACTTCCTTCAGGAAACCCAAAGTCAGAGGCCAAGCCATCCCATCCTGCATCCTGACATCTCACACCTTACACCTGGTGATCTTGGTGGACTTTCAGACCAACAAAAGGAAGGCAGTGGATCAATTTGTGAAGATGAAATTCCACCAGGGAGTCTTTTCAGAATAAATATTTCCACGAAGGTGGTTGGTTTTCTTGAGGTATTCCAAAGGTCTTTATGCAAAGCAGCGTGATTTGAGATGAAAGTCTTAGCCATGCAGCACTGAGTTCCACGGGAGTATTTGAGCTGCTTTTACAAAGATGCCATCAGCCTGGGAGCCCCAAGGACTCTGACCAACCTGAGTCTGCGTATCTCCTCTGCTGTGACCCATGGAGACCTCTGCCTGCTCTGATAACTTTTGGAAATTTTTTGTTATCTTATAAACACTCAGTGTGCTGATGTTTATCTCCCTGATTCTATGTGAACAGGAGTGGAATTTTGAAAACAGTCCTTTTTCCCAGACTACACCCCACCTCTAGCACAGGCAGGAGACTGAGCAAAAGTGACCCTGCAAATTGGCACAGCTTGACACCAGGCTAGGAATTGGCAAGTCCACACTCAAGTCCTCCAGTCACCCTTGCCTTGCACTCACTCCTATTGCAACTGGTGCTCTGCAGACTGCATGAGCACTCTCCCCACAGTGGGTGCTCCCCTTGGGGAAACAGAGGCCTGTGTCCTCGTTCCACTGGATGGAACATTACCCCTAGAGTTGGCTGTGTAGTCACCAATCACATGACATAAAGCAGGTCCACAAAGAGATGCTCCCTCATTAGAACAGAGGTAGAATGCTCAGCAGTTCAATGTTAAGGCACTCAATGTGTAGCAGTTTGCTACCCTATCAATAAGAAATTAGTAAAGGCAGAAACCATGCAGCACCCAGGCCCACTTTCATGGACGATGCCCCAGGACAGCATTATTCCATAAGGGTTGGCAAGACAGATGCCGAGAGACTCAAGAAAGATGGGGCCCTGAGAAAGCCGGGCATGTGGCCTCTTGGTTCTAAGTTCAAAATCTAATGCACTGTATGATGAGATGTCTTTGAACTGGGCCTGGAAGATGAACCCTTGGACAAAGGCAAATGGGAAGAAGGTTGTGTGACTGTTAGTCTGTGGCAGACTCCATGCTGCCCAGAGGCAGGGGAATCCAGAGTTTATTTCTGACAGAGGTCCCATCTCTGTCTTTTCCGTGAAGTTTTGTAGCGTCTCTTCTCCCGGGGAGAGCGCTCAAGTGTCCCTGGTATTTCCCTCCAAGTAAACAACACACCAGTACCTAATTCTCAGAACATACACTAGCACATCAGCTGAGGGGAAGCCATCCTGCTCTGCTTCCTCTCTCGGCAAAGCCCAAAGTGTGGGCACATTGGGTGCTTCCTTCCTTCCTCCGTCGTCACGTCATGATGATGCCGTTCCTGTGGCGCAGTCAGAAGGGACGCACAGTTTCAGACTCGTCTCGTGTTCACAGGGACTATGAAGCCACGGGGTGCTGCTTGGGAGTCAGGAGATGGTTCAGACATTTGCTCTCCTGAAACCTCTCAGGAGAACCCCTGCTCCCAAGCTTTGAGGCCCAAATTCTATTAAGAAGAATGATAGCAATTCGCATTTCAAAGGCATCTAACAAAAAAAGCTTCAAAGTATACCTCCAGGTTTTTTTCCATTAGTCACAGGACAAGAGGATAATATCCATGGCCATCAAGATGTCCCAAACACTTGCTAAACCCGGTCATTGTACTGGGCCATCCATCCAAGAGAAATGAAAACGTGCAGTCACACAAAAACCTGTACACAAATGTCCATAACCATTTTATGCATGATAACTCGAAGGTAGAAGTGATCCAGACATCCTTCAGTAGGTAAATGGCTAAACAAATCATGGCACGTTCCTCCCCACAATTCTCAACATAAATCATTTCTCAATACACTCGATAAATAGAGGCGACACTCTTTGATACTCACCTTTGTGACCCGATCACTAAAGACAAAATGGGTGCATAAGCAAATGTGGTGAAGAGAGCAGATGGTGTCCAGCTATCAAAAGATATAGCATCTGGGATCTTGAAGGTTTGAGATAAACATGTTTCCATCTAGTAGAGAAGTAAACCCACATAGAAGAATCACACCAGCCTGTGTGACCTTGAGGTATTGAAGGTATCGGTATCCAAAGATGCAAAACAAACAGATAGACTGATTGGAACACGGGGCTTGGAGTGGAGACCCAAAACCCATCTGTAGACAATCAGAAAGCCTCCCACAGAAGGGTTATAAGGAAGGAAGGTTGAACCAAAGTGCAATATAGCACCGATGAATCACACATCATTCCTCTAGTTCCTGAATACTTCTTCTTGCCACTCTCATGACCCAGTTCTACCTTTCAAATCTGGCTAGACTAGAGAACACACATTAATACAGATAAGAGTTCTTGACACATGGAATTCAGGCAGATAAACCCCTTAGGAACAATAGTGGGAGTAGCAATACCATAAAGGTAAGAGGGTGGTCAGGGATGGGGAATGGAGAGAAAGGAGGAACCCGTGACAAGGTTGAATATATAGCCTTTCCCCAAGGGGACAAATAACAGATATTTGGGTGAAGAGGAACAATGGACAGTATAAGATATGAAATAAAAACAATACATTATTAATCAAGGATTCATGAAGGTAGGAGAGTGGGGAAGGGAGGGGAGAAAAAGAGGAGCTGATACCTAGGACTCAAGTAGAAAATGTGAAGATGTTTTGGCAACATGGCGTGATGTTTGGCAACACAATGTGATTTAGCATGATGATGACAACACATATACAAACATGCTTGATACAATTAAGGTCTGGAATGTTCTAAGAGCTGTAAGATCCCTCCCCACCCCCCCCACCCCCGTAGAAAAGATTTTTTAACAATAGGTGGCAGATACAACATCTTCTCTAACCATGATGTGATTTAAAATTTTTAATTTATTTTTAAAATACATATACATTTGGAAACTTTTAGACAAACTTTGAAACAAGTCTTGGATCAAAGAGAATCACAGAGAAACTTTAAAATATCAATAATGTTATTTAGAGAAAAGAGTCTAGTCTTAGGAGCTGGAACTAACCTAGAGGCAACTATTAGTTGTATCCTTAGGTACTTTTCTGCTTTTAGATTTTCACATTAAGAAGACAGAAATGAAACTCCCATGAAATGGATCCTGGCTCTCTGTGGCCCCATCTAGGACTTCCGAGGCTGGGAATCTTATGAGAGTAGGAAGCCCCATCTTTCTCCCGCAAAGCGGTTGTTGGGGTTTAGCCCCTGATGAGAGCACCCTGACTTTTCATTAGAAAAGAAAAAGTAGGAAATAAGTGGCTGAGTGCCCAAGAATTTTTAAAAAGGACAACAGGATAAAATCAGAGAGAGAGAGAGAGAGAGAGAGAGAGAGAGAGAGAGAGAGAGAGAGAGAGAGCAGATAAGTACTTAAGGATACAATTAACAGTTGCTTCTAGGTTGATTCTTTTTTTTTTCAATTACAAAAAGGTTGAAATATTGTTTTATTGGGGAAACTTCCATCCAAATTACTTTACGCTTTTTAAAAAGTCCTAACAACCATTCAACGAAGAAAACTAATATGATAATTGCCTCAAATAATTCCTAAAAGAGAAAAAAATGTCATATTTAACCATCCTTCTTTTGAGGCAGAGTAAATGAACTCCACAATTCATAAATAAGATTCTCTTACTTTATGAGCAGGAAGAACTGAGATTCTGTTTGGATGCATATTAAATACAAAATATAAAATCCACTCTTGACCAAGATGAGAGAAAACATTCTTCAACATTTTAATTCTCATGCAATGAAGTCCAAAGGTCTGTTGAATCCACCTTTTCGATTCATGTACTGCCTGTCCTTCCTCTTCTAAGACACATTTATGGCATAGGCATTTACAGAGCCATCCACCTTCTTCCCTTTTCCGGAGTCAAAGGAGGCAAACCCCGTTAGCTTCATCATTTCGATTCCGTCCTCTGTCTTGGCTTCTAGGTCCTCCTCAGTAATCTGACGCTCCTTGTTCTTTGTTTCTTTGTGCTTTCTTGTCCTATTCTTTCAGAGAAGGGGAAGGGGATGGAGACCTATGTGGTCTTGGGAATCCGGAGCGACTTCTGTGTGGGGACCTCGACCTCTCTCGGCGTCGGCGTTCGCTCTCCAGGGATACGGACCGGGACCGGCTTCCTTCTCTCTGCCGCGAACAGCTGCGCTGTGGCTGCGCCCCATTCGGAAGCCTTCCTCTCTCTGGGTTGATTCTAACCCTGACAACCTGGTGTGCTCCCGAGAAGAACTGAGGTGCACAGAGCTTGCTAGGCGATCGTGTTCACGGAAGCCAATGGGCCAAGTCTGGCCTCCTCGGTGCCACTGGCTGGTTCCAAATGGCGAACTTCGGGTTAAAATCAGGCACAAAGTTTGCATCGGCGCAAAGGTACAGTAAAGCAGGTCAAAAGAGTCAACAGTTGGTTTTGGGGGTCTCTGATGATGTCTCGTCTTCATCTTCTGATTTCCCCTGTTTGCAAAGGTTGAAGGGTTGAAGACATACTCGCGGTTCTTGAAGATGGGTGTGAAAAATGGCACCTTTCTGTAAAGTAGCCCGAAAAAAAATGATCTTACTCTGGATTTGATAAAATCGGATTCTTGGAATCTCCCTTAAGGAAACAATCTACAATGAGGACAGAGATGTACATGCCAGATAATCACCATGGCATTGTTTCCTTGTCGGAAAAATACCCCACAAACTTCCGACCCATTCCAGGGTAGAACAGATGCAAACAGCTTTTGGCATACACATGGGAAGAATTATCACGTAGTCATGAAGAACAGGATGAAGACATGGAAAACCATTATTCCTTAATGCCAAGTGAAGGTAGATAAGAATATGCATACACTATGCAAAAGATAGAGACGGGGAAAAAAACAGAAAGAAACAGGGTAATATATTTGTAGTGTCTCTGGCTTAGCAAAGAGTTGTCATGTTCTTATTTAAATATTTTGGTGTGTGTTTCTCTTTGGATTCTACCAATGTGCTTATTAGAATACAGCTTAATGTTTTTAAATGATGCTTACTTTCTAAAAATACATATTTTTTAAATGGAGACATGGATGAATGTAGCACATAGAGTTTTCACGACTCCAACCATACCTAATGAAGTTGCAAAGAAAAGAAGGAAGAGGCTACCTGTGAATTCTAATAAGAACAGGCACTTTCTTGACCCCATCAGATATAACTACCCCCCCCAGGGGGGTGGAAGGATGGGGGCATGGGGATGAATGCCAAAAGAATACAATTTTTAAAAACCAAACCTTAATGTACTTTTCAGGAGAAGTCAACTTTATGGTTCTTCTACTTATAATAACCAAACATTGGAAACTACTCAAATGTCCATCAACCATAGAATTAATAAATTATGCTACTCACACAGTGGATTATTATGTAGCAATGTGGATGATCTACAACAACACACAGTGGCATGGATGAATCTCACAAATAAAATGTTGATGAGGGCTGAGCCCCGGTGGCATAACTGGTTGAGTGCAGGACTGCGGCCCGAGGGCTTGGCAGTTCAAATCCAGCAGCAGCTCTCAGGAGCACCACTGGGTAGCTCCTATAACCACCAGAGGCAGTGATGCCCCCCCCCCGCCAAAAAAAAGTTGATGAAACAAGAAAGACTTTAAACATTACGCAGTGTATTCTTCCATTTACATAAACCCCTACCTCCCCCCTCCAAAAAATGACAGAACTGATTGATGCTGTTGGAAGTCAGGAGGCCAGTTACACCCAGGGTGCAAGCAACTAGAAGGGAGAATCAAGGGGCTTCAGGGGTGCTGACAATGTTCTACTTCTCAGTCTAAGTGCTGACCAGAAGTGGACATTCAATTGGTGGCAATGTATTGAGCTGCATGCAGATGGCCTGTTTACTTTTCTGTATGAAGATTATTCATTGATATAAGGTTCTCAAAATACAAAAAAAAATAAATGGTGATTGGAATAAATCCCACTTGGAATTCATTTTACTTTAATTAGATAAAGGTTCCTGAAATGCTACTGGGCTTCCTAGAATCTTTATTAATAATTCAAGTCTCCCAAGCAGTGTTCCCCACAAACGAGTAGCTTCTTACACAGTTTATACCTCTTATTTTGAAGTCTACTTCCTCCTCTAGCTATCTGGTCAGTCTCTGGACCTCTCCTGAAGGACACAGGGAGCCACCCCCTGCCTACCACTAACAACTTACTAGTCACCATTGTATCAGGTATAGAATACATACTGACATCACAATCTGGCTGGAAGGGGTAGGGTTTACTCAGAGACGCTCTTTCCTGGATTTCCTCATTCTTAGGATCCCAATCCAGGCACCTAAATCCAACTCTCTGCTACCCTATCTCAATTCCTGAACCTATGTTGCCATCACAATGATTTCTCTGGGCTGGGAGGTGCAGATACAAACCAAGCAAAGAAAATTAAAAACCCGCTGGTAGAGAGTCCATTCTGAGGCATTAAAATCCTATTGGACAGAATAGAATTGCCCCAGAGGTTTTCCAAGACTGGGACTCATTATGGGAGCAGAACAACGCTTCATCATTCTCGGGGAGCACAGCTGGGGAGGGGGGTTCAAACCACTGACCTTGAGGTTAGTAGACCAGTAAAGTACCCACCAACTCTCCAGAAATACCAAAGTGAGTAAAAACATTCTATGTCCTCGTGGACCTTAGTGACAAGAGTTAACATGACAAACCCAAACAAATTATAACTGTGATGGTGCAATGAGTCATCTCTATAAGGTAAATGGCACAATGGAAGCAGATGGGTACATCATTTTACACAAATAACATACCTATTATACAGGTTCTATTTCCTAGACCACACAACCCTCTCTTGCTTTCAGTTCTTATGTGCACACTGCATGCTATAAGCATGCATATTTATATGGGGGGGAAATGATATTTATATGGGGGGGAAAAGGTATGTGGAAAAGCAGAAATAGGAGACTCAACCTAAATGGGTAGGTTCAAAAGTCTGGAGTCAGAGAAGGTGTCCTAGAAATGAGGCCCACTGAGCTGGGTTCTGTAGAATAAGTAGGAACCAAAAGTGTATAGGGGGAAACATACGGGGCTGAGAGAACAGCATGAGCAGAGGCCCAAGGGCAGGAGAGGAAGGGTCTGCATGGGTGAACGAATCCGACAGGGCAGGACGGTGCCTGATGCAACGTGAATCTTTTCATTTTCAGAGTAATTTCATACTTGACCTCATCTGAAACTTGCACCACCTCGGTGAGTTACCAGAAGCACACGCTGTTGTTCCCATTCTGCAGAGGACAGAGAGATGAACACTAGTAAGACTGCCCAGCTAGGAAGGGGGAAATCTTGCCCCCTCCCCTACACTGTCATGACCTTCTCCCTCACAATTCAACCCTCGGATCCCAAAGTGGATGCGTCAGTCTTATACCTGGAAGGGACTTTAGGGAAGGATTTTTTTTTTCCTTCAAAGACCATCCAAATTTGGTTCTGAAGAACTGAGGATCCCCAAGACTGTCTAAGCTCTCCTTGTTTGAGTCTAAAATCCTCTTAGCTCAGACTCATCGGAGAGGAAAGGCTTTGATGATATGATTTAGACTGGAAATCCCCTGCTTTTAATCCAGTGAGCCCACTGTCCAGGCATCTGCTTTGAGAATGGAAAATGCCTCCATGAACCAAACTACACCCTGTCACAGGAAGGTTTTGCCCACATATTCATGAACCACAGGGATCTCCACCCTACATTAACTTTGGGCCTTCCTGAAACCCAAAGATCATTCTAGATTTGAAATAGCCCCGCCTATTCTACCAATTGTTTCTTGGTTTCAAAAGGAACACTTACTTTTTTTCCCCCATTTCTTTCTCAGATGCTCCAGGACAGATTTTCCTTTCCTAAATTCTCTGTCTCTGATTTCTTTTTGCTTCTTTTTTTTTAATCAATTAGAATTTAATATTCTGCACTTCAAACACATCAAGTAATATTGTACAATTGCTACCACAGTCGGTTTCCAAACATTCTTGCCTCTTTTCTGTAAGCTGACTTACCGGCGATCATTTGCAGTGAAAATTGAAGGCATCCTTAACTGAGCAAGGTTCCACCACTCCTACCTCATACCATTCGCCAAAAAGGAAACCTCTTTCTGAAGAAAGCACTCAGGGATGTTTACGACACTGCCCTGACAGAGGCAAGCAAACAGAGGGGGATAACCATGTTCTTTGACTTGTGTCAATGTTGTCTTTGTCAGGTGCCATGAAGTCGACTTTGACTCATGACAGTCCATGGACTGCACTGTAGAGTAGAAATTGACTCATAGGGGGTTTTTTTTGGCTGTGCTCTTTACGGAAGCAAATCACCCAGCCTTTCTCTTACGGGACAACCAGGCAGGATTGAACAGCCAACCATACAGGTTGAACCATTGTATGGCCATGGCTCTTCTTTGCATGAATAGATACCATCACAAAGCCATGGTGCTAACAAAGAATATTGAAAGAACAAACAAGCCTGCCTCGGGAGAAGTACAGCCAAAATGTTATTGAAGAGGAGATGGCAAGGTTTCATCTTCCCTACTGTGGACATGTTGGAGGGGCAGGAAGAGGAGGAAGACCCTTGGCAAGATGGGTTGGCATAGTGGCTGCGACAATGGACTTTAGACACACAAAGAGCTGTGAGGATGAGTTGTCGATTGGGTGGCTGGCTATGCATCAGAACCTGTTCAGTGGCACCTAGCCAGAAGACACACTAGGACATATTGCAAGTTTTCTTGAAACTAGTGACTATTGGAAACAAATGCCCCCAGAGACCTACCATAAACCTCAGGACCCAGCTCTACTGAGAGCTGACTGTCAATGTCGGCACAGATTCAGTGAACTAGCACTTTTATGAGGACTGTCATTGGTTTATTTATTTTGGAGTGAATGTTGACTACAAAGTTCTATAGCTTTGAATGCTCTCGCTCTCTCTCCTTCTCAGATCTTTTCATAAACTTAGTATCTGCAGTGTGTGGTTTTTCAGGAAGCTAGATTGTTCAGGAATACTCATCACAGCATCATGATAAAAACATGTATCTACAGGAGGAAATGATTAAGACAGATTTTTCATATTAAGACATTTGAGCTGCAGCAAAGCAACAATTGAGAAAATTGTATAACCAGTGATGTTTATACCGGAAAACATTGTGTTAAACCTCGTGTTACCTAGAGCTTCCTAAAATAGCAAATACCCATGAAATCTCAGTGGCTTACAACAGTAGTTCTTTTCTTGCACACACTGCATGGAGATGGAAGGTTAGCAAGACTCTTCGCGTGTACTGATAGGTAGACTTGTTGTGCCAACATGGCCAAAGAAGAGAGGTAGGTTGTTGTGACAACATGGCCAATGAACACATGTGAGATCAATTAAAAGGCAGAGATATAAATGGCTCAGTGAGCCTCAGCTTTTGCTCTTGCTCTTGAATCTTCAGACCAGTCGGCTGCCTTGTTTGTCTTGTGCCTTGATCTGCAAGCTACACTACCTGTGGGACACCTAATCCTGGACTGTCTCACTGAGAGATGAGGTTCCTTCAAGCTCTGTTTTGCCACGCTACTGGAATTTACAACTCTTGACCTCAGATCCTGTCATCTGGCTGACTGCTGGTGATTGCTTTGCTGTTTGCTGCTTGTGGCCAGATAGCCTGAATTGCTCTACAGAGGACTACTCAGCGGCCCTCAAGACTCCAAGGACTGCCAGTCTACTAGCTGTCTCACACAAGTGAGTTGCACCGAGCCATTTGTACTGCTTTACAGATTAGTTAACTGTTTATTTCTTATGTTAGATATCTTTCTCTATATATAACTATAGAGAGAGAATTATTAGTGTCCTGGCTTTGTTTCTGTAGCGAACCCTGTCTAACACATGTACTCTTCATTCTGGGATCAAATTAAAAGAGAAACTCCTCTCAGGACATCCAATTTATATCAGGAAGAAAGTGTGATAGTGAAACCACACAGTGACGCAAATCTTCTGCCCCAAAGCAGCCTATCAGGCTTTCACTCACCTTTCTTTGGCAGATGCAAGTCACCTGGCTAAGCTTCATGTCCAAGCAAATATATTGTTATTACAGAAAAGAGCAGTGAATGATTGGAAATAATATGATCTACAATTGTATCCAACTTCAGCTCAACAAGAAATGCAGATTGAACCTAAAATAGTTAGAAGGAAAATGCAGTCATCTTCACAAAGAATAAAATAAGACATAAGACAAATGGCAATGAGAAGAACCAAACCACTGAGACATGCACCAACAGAAAGGAATCCCAGAGACATTAGCCTGAGTAAAAGAAACTAGATCCAAAGCATTACACCCTAGATGGTTCTACTTAGACAAAAGTCTGGAACAGTCAAAACTGATGTACACTAAAGAAAATCCAATTAATTGCTGCCTGATTTGGGCATTTAGAAGGAGATTGGGCACAGGGAATTCTCTAGAATATGGAAGTAATTTATATCTTGATTTGAGTGGTGGCTACATAATGTTTGTGTATCCTTTATTTAAATATATGAATTTTATTATAGCTAAATCATACTTGAATAACATGTACCTTAAACTCTGCAAAACAGAGATAATATAGGGTCCATAAAGCTGAAAACTCTTTTGTTGACCAGCTTCACTGCCACGGATTGAGAGACAATGCAAACCTATAGACAACTTGCTTGGGCCAGGTCCGGACCATGCAGCTGCTTCTCCCAACTCTCCAGAAAGATAGCCTGCTGGACTGTGGCCCCTTCACCTCGCCTCTCAAGACCAGAGCTGGACTGTCACTCCCTGCCACCAGCATTCCAAGGAGCTTGTCTGTCTGGGCCAGGTCTGTAGAGCCCCTTCCCTCAGCATTCCAGGAAGGGGGTCTGTGAAAAACAAGATGAGTTTCTCACAGACCATATCTTGACTCAGACCCTACAACTGCAGCATCAGATAGCCTCCTTCCCCTTATCAGTACATACCTGCTTGACTCAAGCCCTAACTCCTTGGGTCTCAGAACCTGTCCTGGAGCTCAAGATGCTCCTGTTCCTCTCTCTGCTTTCCCTTCCCCTCCCAGGAGTTCTTTCCCTGCCTCTGTAGAATATTTCAAAACTCCACATTCCTGGCTGAATTTTATCTCCTCTCTGAACCTCTGTGTTTTACCTCTCATAACTAATATTGTGAATAGAAAGGGACACAGCTAGAGATGTATCAAGGATTCAACAGATAAAAAGAGAAAATAGTAACTATTTGCTAATAATGATAGTCCCCAAAGCCTATACAGACAAAATACTGACAATCAATAAAACATTTGGCAAGGTAGCCAATGATAAAATCAATATTAGAGAAGCTATTGCATTCACATACATCAGCAACAGTTAGAAAATATATAAAGCATGAGAACACATCTAACAAAAAATGCTCAAGACATAAAAGAAAAACAGTAAAATATCATTAGAATACAGGCCATCCCAGATGACAAATTAGTTTTGTACCAAAGTCTATCTTTAAGTTGAATTTATATGCAAATTGGGACAGTTGTTTCCGTTCCTGTCTAACATCTGCTAGTCAAACATTTGTCTTAGGATAAAGTACATTGTGTATCTTTCTATGTATAAGAAGCATTAAAGAAACACTTCCAGGGAACACTAAAACATTTTTCCCAAAAATCGTTTATTCGGAGCTCATACAGATAACACAGCACTCCATGATTCAATCACATCAAACAGTATTGTACAATCACTCCGACCATCCGTTTTAAAACACTCTCTTCCTTCTTGGATTCCTTAAAATCAGTTGTCCTTTACCCCAGCCACCCCCAGAACTCCCCAAGAACCCTTGTTCTACATGCTGCCTCAATAGGTTCATCAATCCTGGATTTCAAACACTGAAAAGTATATAATAAATATTCAGGAGGGTTACCCAACACTGAAACATAGTAGCATAGTCATATAGTAATAATAATTTTGATGCATGTCACAAAGAGCACCTATTTGTTATTATGAGACATTGTCTGTTCTGCTTTTTTTTTCATATGATAAGCTCCACGGGGACTTGTTCATAATTGCAAGTTATACGTAAGTCAGGCAATCATAACCAACGGACTGTGTCCTTTAATCAAGATCAAAGTAGACTGAGAGGGTCAGACTCAGTATCATATCAGTATCAGTTCTACCTACATTGACAGATAGGCTCAATGCAATATCAGTCAAAATCCCAGTAGGCCTTTGGAAAATCTTTACCATTTTCACAAAGCTCAAAACAAACAAAAGTAAATAACAAGTGAAGTTTACTGTTTGTGATAAAGGCGCTTTTTCAAAGAAAGGAAATAACAAACACAAAATTCAGGAAGTGGACAGGCAGGTGTGAGAGATGGGAGAAGCACACAGGCAGATGCAACCATCTCCACTGTGTTCTAATTCTCTGGTGTAATGCGCTCATAGCTGCTCAATTTGTTAGCATGCTTCACAATGCTTCACATCCAGTTTTTTGTTTTGTTTTTGTTTTTGCTTTGGGGGGGCATCACTGCCCTTGGGTGGGAGTGGGAGGCCCAGTCTTATTCCTGGATTGCTGCTGCTGGATTTTGAACTGCCAAGCCAGTGGGCCGTCACACCCACTTTTTAAAGGGAGAAAACTCTCCCTCAAAGGAAAAAAACACCATCGACTAGATGGCAGTGAGTTTGATTTTTTGTTTGTTTGTTTGTTTGGTTTCATTTGGCTTGCGTTTGGGAAGGGTTCCGTTACAGGCGGTGGGTGAAAGGCTTGAGTTACTGCAGCAGTCTGCTTCCAGCCACCTTGCCAGGGTTGTAGGTTTGGCTGGAGTCCTGCCCAGTACCGCACAGCTCACTGACAGAACTCTGGATTCCTGGACTGCCTAGAGACAGTCTCCGCTCGAGAAAAGATGTGCAGGATTGTGGGTAGCACTGCAGCCAGCCAGGGAGGAGAGGCATGGGGCTTCAGTCAGCTCTGCACTGGATCCCAACACAAATCATGTTCAGATTCCCACCAAAATTGAACAGGTACCATACAGAGTCTCCCAATCCCTCAGTGGAAACCAACTAGAACTTCTCTCATCTTTGGAGATTTGGGTTCCTGAAGAAAAGGGAGTCAGTTGTCAGTGGGGGGGTCGGGGGAGGAGGAGGGGGAGCTTGCAGGGGGGGCTGTGAATCACTTTAGCATAGTTTTTTTTTTTTTAAGTTAAAATATTTCCTGGCCTCTAGTGTTCTCTTCTGATCCCACCTCCATGGGCCGTGAGCTTAGGGCACACAGTACTGTATCACCTGTTGAATTTTGAGAACCTGAAGAAGACCACACCTGGGCCTCATTTTCTAGCTAAGGCCCCAACCATTAGCAACCCATTCTTTTCTCAAGGTTTTTTCTCCCCTCTTTCTCCTTCGTTTTCAGGATACTTAAGCTGTTTGAGTGTCCTACATTTTTTGGGGGGTAGGGGGCATCACTGCCCTCTGGTGGTCATGGGAGCTACCCAGCCTTGCTCCCGGAGAGCTGCTGCTAGATTTGAACCGCCAAGCCAATGGGCCGCAGTCCCGAACTCAACCACTATGCCCCCGGGGCTCAGCCCTGAGTGTCCTACATTTTAAGACAATGTGTCCACAGAGTATGTTCCTTTGCTGGGTTGTCAGCATTTAAAACGCCAGGCTATACTTCACCTTCTTTACGTCCCCTGCCGACTTCCTTAAAACTGTGTGCACAAAGCATTGCCACAAAAACTTCTGGCATTTAAACTTTTTAAGTCCAAGGAATAAAGCAAATGTAATTTATTATTCTCAGGCCTTAATTTCTTAGTAGAAACTCACCATCAGGGTTTTTTTTAAGGTATATCTTGATAAGGGAATTGAGAGAAGATTGAGGAGGCTTTTACTTTGGATTTTTCCTGAAGCCTTTGGACAGGAAATGCTTTTTTAAAGCGTGATCCATCCAGACTCTAACATATTATATCTCAAACCCACTCCAGCAAGTTGATCCTGGTTCACAGGGACCCAATCTATGAAGACTTTTCAAGTAACTACATCTAAAGAGACTGATATGGGATGGGATCAGAAAATATTATTAAATGGAAACACACAAACTTGCAAAATATTTGCAGTGTCGTTCAAGTTGTATAAGAAATGGAAAAGGAATAAACACAAGGCTGTTGTGGGAAGAGTCTAGGAAGATGTAAACAATGAGCATAAACAATGGTCACCTGTCGGGCTCCATTTCTTTAGCCTGGACGTGTATACAAAATACCCCAGGTTATTGCTAAAACATGCTAAACTCACATTCGAATTCTGTCAACTTGGGGAAGGCCCTGAGATTCTTCATTTAAAAAAAAAAAAAGAATCCCAGAGAGTGATGTGCTCACCTGTGTTCATATCTGCCAACTGCTCGGTTTTCAGGAATTGGGGAAATTCTTAAATACAGCCCTTATTAAAGTGAAATGATATAAACATACAATTTCATGAAATCTATTTAAACAGATATGACATTCACCTAACCTGGTGTCAATTTGAGGAGTAAGTGTGTAAGGGTGGAATTTATCCTGTCAATTTGGAGACAGCCAATGAGGCCTCTGTGTGGGCACGGCCTTCTCCTGAGAATTCTGGGAAGTGTGGTCATTCCTTCTTAGAGGTCAGAGACACTATCTCTCTCAGTTCACTTCCTTAGAGACTCTCTACTGACAAGGCTTATCTCCTGCGAGACATCCCTGAGGAGACACATGGAGTTAGCCAAGTGCCCTGAGCCGGACAAGCCACATAAATGCAATCAGACCTCTGTAGCTGGAGGAGCCACTTGGAGACCCCTGCCAGTGCTGAGATGTTTACAATGCCATTGGATCCAAAGGCATTTTCCCCATCTGGGTTGTGGTCATCTTGCATTTGGGGTCATTGCATGGGTTTCATGAGTCTGAAGAAGACTTTATAAACTGGTATCGGACATCTGGGCTAATATCAGACTTAAGACCTTGGACTGGATGGGGTTGGGATGTTTTTTCAATGTTCATTTCCTCTTGTATATAAACCTCTCCCTTATATACATAAGAGTTTCTATGGATGTTTTTCTCTAGTCTACCCAGACTAACACAACAGGTAATAAATACTCCAAGCTCATCAAACCAAACCCACTGTCAACAAGTTGATTTCCACTCAGCCACCTTTACAGAACAAAGTAGAATTTCCCAAATAGCTTTCTGAGGCTATAAAAACTTCATGAGAACAGAAAAGCCCATCTTTCTCCATAGAATGGCTGGTGGTTTTGTACTGCTGAGCTTGTGGTTAATGCCCCAACTCAAAGACCACGACACAATTTGGGATCCCAAAATTCATCACTTCTCGATTGCTTTTCTACATCTTACTATTAGCTATACTTTTTAAGGTGATACCCATAGACTACTGTGTCTGCATGGTGAGAAGACCATACATACTATAATGTATCCCATAACTTAGTGATGCACTCCTGTACAGCTCTTCCCAACTTTGGTCATTTGAAATATACCACTGTGCGGTGGTTTGCATCATGGACAATTGCATGATCTACAAACTGTGGCTTCCCCCACTGCTCAGAGAGGTTATTAAGCACCTGGGGAGTACGCTTTCAGGTAAGCAGTTGGTCTCAAGCAGGTAGAGCATGGGATTGAAAAAAAGGGAGGCTGTGATGAGAGAGAAGGGAATAGGCTCAGGACAATTCAAGTCAATATGAATATTGAATACAATTTTTGCACACTAAGATTTGGGGGGATTGAAATCATTGCATTGGAGACTCATACAGCTCTTATCACAATACATGCATGCATCCATTGTGTCAAGCACATTCGTACATTTGTTGCTATCATTTTCAAAATTTTTTCTTCTACTTGAGCTCTTGGTATCACCTCCTCATTTTTCCCCTCCCTCCCGCAGCCTTGCTCCCTCCAACCTCTTAATAATTTATAAATCATTTTTTTCATGTCTTATACTAATCACTGTCTTCCTTCACCCACTTTTCTGTTATCCCAGGAGGAGGTTATAAGTGACCAGTTGCCCTCTCCCCACCCCCTTACCTTTACCCTCCTGGTATGACTACTCTCATTACTGAGGGGTTTATCTGTCCTAGATTCCCTGTGTTTCCAGCTCTTATCTGTACCTGTGTACCTGCTCTGGTCTAGCCAGATTTGTAAGGTAGAATTGGGATCATGATAGTTGGGGGGAGGAACCATTAAAGAACTAGGGGAGAGTTGTATATTTCATTGGTGCTATACTGCACCCTGACAGGTTCATCTCTTCTTTGTGACCTTTCTGTAAGAGGATGTCCAATTGTCTACAGATGGACTTTGGTCTCCACTCTGCAATCCCCTCATTCACATTGATATGATTTTTTTTATTCTGGGTCTTTGATGCCTGATACCTTATCCCATCGACACCTCATGATCACACAGGCTTCTTCCATGTGGACTTTGTTACTTCTCAGCTACATGGCCACTTATCTGTCTTCAAGCCTTTAAGACACCAGATGCTATATTTTTGACAGCCAGGCACCATCAGTTTTCTTCATCACATTTGCTTATGCACCTGCTTTGTCTTCAGTGAGGATGTCGGAAAGATAAACATCACAGAATGCCAGGTTATTAAAACAAAATTTTCTTGCATAGAGGGAGTACTTGAGTAAAGGCCTGTCTATCTGCTACCTTGATACTTAACATATAAATATATGTACATAGATCTATTTTCCTATCATTATATGTATATATACATGTGTACGTGCCATTCCCATTGCCTTCTATTTCTTTCCTCTATTTCCTTTTACTTTCCTCTTGTCCCACTACCATGATCAGCCTTCATTTGGGTTTCAGTAATTCCTCTCAGTTACATTGCCCATCAATCAAGCCCTATCAGGCCTCTTACACCCTCCTCGCCACAGATTTTGGGTCATTTGTTGTTCCCTGTTCCTTGATTTGTTAACACCACTTCCTTACCCCCCCTCACCTCCCCCTTTCTTGTGTCTCCTTGGGAACCATCAGTCTCTTTGTTTTCTCCCCTAGATTGTTTATCCCACCTATCTTATCTACATAGGCATGCAGACACAATATTAAACACACACAAAAAAAAAAAACAAGAAAGAGCAAAAGAAAATAAAACACCACCACCAACCACAGCAAAAAGGAAAAGCCTATAAATAGTTCCAGGTCTCTCTGTTGACCTTCATGAGTGTTTTCTAATAGAGTCTGATGAGATACCATGCCCTGTCCCCGAAGTCTATTTTTGAGATTCTTCAGACACTTCATTGCTTTGCCCCTTCCTGCTCTATTGCATGCCCATTGTGTTTTGCCCTGGTGTGGTGGGGTCAGATTGGACAAAATTCCCACACTGTGTCTCCAGTGTTGTTCCCCCCTAGTGCTATGGGTCAGTGAGGGGATGCTGGATCTTGTGGTCGTCTCTATGCATTGGCTGCTCTGAGTATGAATATCATCCTTGGGGTTTTGTGGGCCAAGATGTGGTCTACTATCTCTTTCTCTCTCCTTCCCTCTTAGTTGGCTCCTGTGTGTTCTAAGCAGACCCACTCCTCTTCCAGAGCTGTAGCTTCAGTGCTGTCTTCTACATTGCATTCTTCTGAGGGGGGGTTCTTACAGCTCCTATAACAATCTATACAACAACCTTATCGAGCACATTTGTATATATGTTGCCATCATTTTCAAAACATTTTCTTTCCACTTGAGTCCTTGGTATCAGGCTCCTACTTTTTCCCTCCCACACCCACCCCATCCCCATGACCCCTTGATAATTTATAAATTATTATTATTTTCATATGGTACATGGTACGCTATCTCATTTCACCCACCTTTCCATTGTTTGTCCCCATTGTGGGGTAGCGGGGCTGGGATTTATACGTCAATCATTTCTATCTATTTCCTCCCTCCCCTTTGTCCCCACCTTTCCCCTTCCCTCATGGTATCACTACTCCCATTACTGTTCCCTAGGGGGTTTTCTGTCCTGGGTTCTGTGAGTCTAGAGTGCTATCTGTATCAGTGTATACACTCCAGTTTAGATGGATTTGCAATGTAGAACTGACCAGCCTTCATCCCACGCCCACCTTCTCACAGTGTACAAGTCAATCTGTGTTGACACACAAACCAGAATGTCCCAGGTTTACAAACGTGCTTCCTTTCCCTAGGCTCCTTAGTTCAGTGGCACCCTTGAAACAAAGAGATTTCCACCTCCTGGTTCATCACTCAGGTCTTGGAATCCTTCCCTCAAGGTCTGGAGCTTTCATCCTTTCTCCCCGTCATCACAGCACCTCCCAAGGCAGCCAGGTAAGAGAGTCAGGACTCTTCTCGGCTGCCTCAACTGCTCAGTCAGGTGCCTTGCTAACCTAGAGCAAAATACCTGGAGAAAGGAAGTGGGAGTGAATGGCCTCATCTTCCCCCCATGGAGCAGCTGATGGCTTTGAACCACTGACCTTTCAGCTAGCAATCCAATATTTCACCGGCTGTGACGCATACTGCCTGAAATAGTTACTTTTTGAAGAGGTTCGACAAGTCCCCGCCATCGTGGATGACTCTGTTGGGCCCTGGTCAACCACCGTGGCTGCATCCTTTCAGGCATCAATGGCACGTGACATCTGGCTTGTGATCGAACCTTCAGGAGACTCAGTGCCTCCATCTCTGCATCCTCCCATCCCTAAACGGAAGAAGGTGATGACAGTGCCTCACTCCCCAAATTGGGGAGATTGCAGTAGATATGATCCGGATCAAGCCCTCCGCCCGGGATTGTATGTCAGTGTGTGTCAATGGGATCCCTGGCAGCACAGCGGTTGTGGATTGGGCTGCCAACAGCAAGACCATCCGTTGGAACCCGTCAGTTGCTGCTCCACAGAAAGATGGGACTTTCGACTCCCAAAAAGTATCACCGTGTGGGGAACTCCCGGGGCGGCGCTGTCCTGTCCTATGGTGTTGCCGTGAGTCGGCATGGCAGTGAGTTTGGGTTGGTGTGGTGTGGTTTGGTACGTCAACTGGTGGTGGCTGGGAGAGGGGACAGGGGAGCAGGTGATATGTCAACTGATAGTGGCAGGGTTGGTTCGCTGGAGAAGGTGATGAAGGCACAGAGGGGGTGGTAAGAGAACATGGGAAGGAGTCCCCTCCCAACAAGTTAGTCTTTGCCATGTTTCGGAGAAATGAGGTGTGGGGGTCATGTGCTTATGTTAATTTGATGATTGAAATGTAGGGGTGGAGTCGAGCCTGTGAATCTGGAGATAGCCATTGAGTAGCCAATGAGGCCTCCATGTGGGCATGGCTTTCTCCTGAGACTTCTGGGAAATCTCGCGATATTTCCCTCCTGAAGAGGAGAAGCTATCTTCCCCAGTTGTTGGGAGTTAGTCTCAGAGACGATGAATCATGCACAAGATGCCTCCAGCATCTGAGAAGCTGGAGGAGCCGGTGGAGAGATCACACAGCTTTGCCCTGATGGAGCCAGACCTCTGAAGCTGAAGCTGCATGCTGTTGATGGACCCTGAGCCCTGGAAGCAAGGAGCCATGGGGAGACCCCTGCCAGCACCGGAATTCTGCACCCACTGACCTGTGACTTCGTGAGTCAGAAGGAGACTTTATAGACTGATTTCAGGCACATGGGTTAATATCAGACTTATGACTTTGAACTGGACTGGGCTGGGATGTTTTCTCAATGTCCCATTCCTCTTGTATATAAATCTTTTCTTTATATCCATATGCGTGTCTGTGAAATTTGTTCCTCTAGTCTACCCAGACTGACACCTTATGGTACCTCAGGAGTGGGGTACTAGAGGAACAAATCATAAAATGGAAAGTAGAAGCTTGTTTGACTTGTGCTTTGTGGTATTGTTACTTCTTTGGCTAGACAGAAGTCACATATGTCCTTAGAATTTACTGAGCTATTTTCTGGAAACAATATGGGAAGTTAAAGTTTTGATTATTTTGCTTGGATGCTGTCTTTGGTTGTTCCTATATAAAATGGATACTGTTAATGTATATCCTGAACTCAGGGTTTGGGGCCGCCATTTTAGTGTCTCAGAGTCAGTTCTGTTTGGGGGCAATGGTTAAGAAGGTCAGAATGCCAGACGGAGAGCAGGGATTGTGTTTTGATGCCTTCAGAGACCTAATTCAATGTTTTTGTGTAAACAGTAGTTTAGATAAGGATATAGATAAGTTTAATAAGTATCGACCCTGACTGTTTTAAGAATTAAATTTGATTTCTGACTATGCTGTTTATACTGATTTGTAAATATAAGGATGCACCGAAATGTTTATTGGGAAGTATGAAAAGAGTTTGCAAGTCCAGTTAAGCCAAGCTTTGACCTCTAGAGGGTTTAGGACTTAGCCTTCTCAGTGTCATATTCCTTTTGTATATAAACCCTTTACTTATACCCATATGCGTGTCTATGAAATTTGTTCCTCTAGTCTACCCAGACTAACATTAGGATACTGAATCATGGTGGGGGGTGGGGGGGCGGGTAAGTGAGGGTAACTTTTTGGAGGTCTCCTAGATATCAGTACGATGCCACCAGGACATCTTTCCTATGCCTCAAGAAGGCCCACAACTTGGTCCTAGGGTGCCTCCGTTACAATCACCTCGTCAATGTCCACGACCCCCGCCCAACCCTGCTCACCACCCTTCTCCAGATGTCTCTGTTTTGTGAAAGACACTAATCATCCCCTCTGGCTTATTCGCTGCCCACAACCAAAGTTATTTCCTAGCCTACGGTCATTTCCACTTTAATCATAGCAAGTTACCTCTAACTATAATTGTCAGACACAATAACAGGCCGTTGGACAGTGCTGAAAATTAAAGGTACCCCTTGTCACCAAAATTGCACCACTTCTTCTCAGGAGCCACCCTGGTGGTGTACTGTGTATGTGATGGACTATTAACCATGAGGTCTGCAGTTCAAGCCTGCTGGCTGCTCTGTGGGTAAAAGATGAGCTTTCGGCTCTTATGTCAATTTACAGCTTCGGAAGCCCAAGGAGGCAGGTCTACTTTGTCTTAGGGCACGACTATGAGTTGGGATCGACTCGATGACAGTGAGTGAACAACGTATTTAAAATTGAATCTATTTAAGATATTCCAATATAGTCGGCTCCCCTAGAGACTTGTTAAAGTCTCCAAAACTCAAAAAGGCAATTCTGCTCCACAGGTTGGCTCGGAGTCAGAATTGATTCTGTGGCAATGAGTTTGGTTTCCTTTCTCTTCAAACCAGTAAGTATGTAAATGAAGTAGTTGCCACCAAGGTTGCCCTTGCTATGGCACACACATCTGTGTCAGAGCAGAACCACATCCAACAGGGTTTTCGATGGCTGGTCTTTTGCTGTTGCTGTTGTTATTGAAGTAGATCAATGGACCTCTCTTTGGAGGCCCCTCTGCATAAACCCAAGCCTTTCCCCTTTCTGTCAGCAGTCCAGGACACTACCGAGGCCAGAACTTCTCTTCAGTTCTCCAGGACCCCCCCAACACAGGGCCCACAGGTGGAGCCTGGCCAGAGCCTGTTCTCTACCCCACTGTCCAAGTCTCACACCCTTGCCCACTTGACTCACGCTCTGGAGCAGACAAGTATGAACACATGACTTGACCGTAGATTCCAACATTGCCCTCGGCCACCAGGCCTTTCAAGCGCAGCCTGCAGCCACACCTAAGGCTCCTGGACCTTAATTCCCACTGGTTCCCTGGGCTTTGAAGGAAGCAAGATCCCTCAGAGGCCAAGCAAGAGAGCCCAGACCACTTCCATCTTTTGAGATTACATAGATAGATAAATAGAAATGAAGTTCTGGTGACATCCTGCTTTGTGCTGTCAATGTTAACTGTAAGGTCAGCAGTTCAAATCACCGGATACTCCTTGGAAGTGGGTGCCACTGACAGGAGGTGCTGTTGATGACAACAGTGTTTTTCCTCTGGGGTCATCCTCCCCAGACAGATACTTCCAGTCTTATGTTGAGAAGAACATTAGGCAAACCCCAACTGAAGGACAGGCTACAATCCCCTGACCAAAGTCTGAAAAAATGTCACAGCCCAGAGGACCCGAAGGTGACATTCTGACTAAGTACAATGTGAGAGGTTGTACTGGAGGTCAAAAAGAGACTTAGGGGGGAAATGAGCAAACCTGAATGACGCGCGGACGTAAGAATATGTCCACATTGACTAAGAGTGGCAGACAGATGTGCCCTATTGGCAAAAGATGTCTGAGGAAATAGAGGAACCTGAGCATGGGCTCTCTGGGTGCCCTCCATGCTCCCGCTGCTGCATTCTGCAAATCTAAGAATGTTCTAAAACCAAGGGGATGGCTTTTATTAATGACTCTTGAATGAATGGTTCGGTTTCATCTTTACCCATCTCCAAAGCACCACGCACCACCCTCGTCTGAAGGTGGTGTGCCAGGTAAGTGAGGCGCGAGGCTCTCTTTGGCCGTTTCCCACTGAGGTGTCCCCGGGTGCGTTCCTAGAACTGTCCAAGCTTCCAGTTCCTTTACGTTAGTGGAAGAAAGGGAGTGTGGCCCAATCTCTGATTCATGGAACTGTTGACAGAGTACCTCTGTTCAGCTCTGAGTACAGTGTCTACATCAGAAAATATTAACTCTGACCTCTGTGACCGAGATAAGAATGTCTGAAAGAAGTTCCCACCAGGGACCATGTCTGTGGACACAAATCATACCACTTAGATGGCTGTCTACCTAAAGAGGATGGCGTCCATGGGGAGGAGGAGGAGGAAGGAGATGTCTGGCAGAGCTCCTGGAAGTGGCCATACCAAGGAGTCTCCTGGGAGTGCCAGGGGAATTTCAGGATGTTGCTCTCGTTACTACAAAGACATCCTGGTCTCTGTGCTCGTGACCGGGGCACCCTGCTCAGCACAATGCCCGGAAGGGTTACTTACGGTCTAGCAAAACAGTGTCCACCACCTCCCCTCAGTGCCTGACAGTGATTCACCAAATGGTGGGGTAGCATCCCCGCCTTCACCAGAAATGCTGAGGCACCATCCAAAATCAAGGATTGGGTCATTCAGGGCTCCAGCGCCCCCCGCAGCCTGAACGTAGCAAGAGCCATCTTCCAGGGGACAGGGCAGCAAGAATTGGACACAGCCTGGCCTTCTGTCAGTGAACCAAGCAAAGATCCAGGGCAGCCTTTTGTGAGCAGCGAGAGCAATGATTAGAACGCTCGGTGACATTTTCGAACGCTTATTTTATTCACTGCGAACATTCATGGCAATCATCACACATCAGATAATTTGAAGCCTGAGGGGTTAAGGAAAAGTATAACAAAGCAAACAAGTATAGTGGTATTAATTCAGCAAGTATTTTGAAGTTGAAAGTTCCAGTCCATTATGGCCAATGCCTTCATCGGTGGACTCGACCTGGTGGAGAGGGTAGGAATTGTTATCTCCTGGATCCCAGCACTCTGACTTGACCAACTCTGGGGTCCAGGTTTTCTACCCTGTGGTAAGCAAAGTTTTCATGATGTCCAGTTGCCTTGGTTACTTCTTATCAGTCTGGTACATGTGGTAGTCATATGTTGAGCGTTCTTCCAGCAGGAACGCATCATCTCTTGACTTGTATGGGGAGATTGCTTATGTACATTTGGTGGTCATACATTGAATCATCTTCTGGCGAGAAAGCGTACTCTCTTGTAGCAGAAGGTCAACATCTTGCAAGGCAGTTTTCACTAAATGGAGTTTCTTGTGCTCTCATGACAGCCCCGAGTTGGAAGTCATAAAACCTGGGTGTGAGTCTGGCTGTGGCTAATGGGTGGATGGTTCAGTAAGTCAGTCAACTTCTGCATGCATCAGCTTCCACACCCTGGACTGGGAGAAATGGGCCTGCTTGCGAGGGCTCCTGGCCTGGGGAGGATCAAAGAAAGACGTGGGTGTGAGTACCCCGTGAGCCTCAGAGCACCTCGGCTTACGCACCCAGCACCTTCCAAACATGTCTTACAAGACAGCAGAATCCTTGAGGGCAATGGAGGAAATGCCTTTGTACTTTCAAAGTCCTACACCTACACCCCATGGAGATGTGCAGGTGAGGACCGGCTCGATTTGAAAGAGGAGGAAATGGAGACCCAGAGGGCTAACGTGATTCTCCCAAAGTCAACAGGGTAAAGGCAAAACGGACTTTTGCAACCGACCCACCACTGTCTCTCCATCCCAAAGCAATGGAACTGGACTATCTGACTTAAGACGCGTCTGGGGACAGGATGCCTCAGTCTGTTCCTGCCTGTGGTTAAAGCCTTCATCTCTCTGTGACTCCATGGTCCCCAAGGGTGATCTGGACAGAACAATCGTGAAGGGCGTTCTGTTTGATTCCAATTAAAGTTCGGCATGTCCTGTAGCGTAAGGACTCCCTCTTTTCCACTGCAAGCCCGAAGGAGCGCCGAGGTGGTCCACTCACATAAGAATGGATGGTCACTATGAATCTGAATCAACCTAATGACAGGGGGTTAGGTGGGGGGTTGGAAATGTATGCACAGGGGCCCTGGTGGGGCTGTGGTTAAAGCATCCTGCTGCTAACCTAAAGGCTGGTGGTTTGAACACTCCAAGCCCTCCACAGGAGGAGGAGGAGGCCTTCGACCTCATGAAGATGTCAGCTGTAGAAGTCTAATAGAAAGCTCTACTTTATCCTACTCTATCTCTGAGTTAAAAATGGCAAGCAGGTGTTTTCAGCGCTGTTTCTCAAGGGGGAGTTCTGAGATGAGGAGAGATGGGGGCGAGGAGAACTGTGGAATTCTTTTTTAAAATCATTTTATTGAGGGCTCCTACAACTCTTTTCACCATCCATCCATCCATCCATATGTCAAGCACATTTATATACATGCGTTGCCATCACCCTTCTCAGAACATTTTATTTCTACTTGAGCCCTTGGTATGAGCTCCTCATTTTTCCCCTCCCTGCCTCCCTCATGAACCTTTGATAATTGATAAATTATTGTTATATTTTCATGTCTTACACAGTCTGATGACTCCCTTCACCTTCTTTTTGTTGTCCAGGCCCCATGGAGGGGATTACATGCAGATCATTGTGATCGGTTTCCCATATGATTCTTTTTTCTTTGATGCTGATTCTATTGATACCTCATGATCACACAGGCTGGTGTGCTTCTTCCATCTGGGCTTTGTTGCTTCTCAGCTAGATGGCTGCTTGTTTATCTTCATACTTTTAAGACCCTCAGATGCTATATCTTTTGAGAGCCAGGCACCATCTGCTTTTTTCACCACATTTGCTTCTGCACCTGCTTTGTCTTCAGCGATCATGTCAGGAAGGTGAGCACCATGGAATCCCAGTTTAATAGAACAAGGTGTTCTTGTATTGAGGGAGTACTTGAATAGAGGCCCAATGTCCATCTGCTACCTTAAGACCAAACCTATAAATATATGCACATCGATCCATTTCCCCATCATCATAAGTATAAAAACAGTTACATATGTACATACCTGTATTTAGACCACTATAAATTCCCTTTGCCCCCTAGTTCTTTCCTCTATTTCTTTTACTTTCCTCTTGTCCCACTAGCATGCTCAGCCTTCACTTGGGTTTGAGTAATTCCTCTCAGTTACATAGCCCTTGATCAAGCCCTCCAGGTTCCTATACCCTCCTCACCATCAATTTTGAATCACTTGTTGTTCCCTTGTCCCTAGGAACACCACTTCCTTTCCCTGCCTCCCTCTCTCTCTCTCTCTCTCTCTCATGTCCATGGAAATATCAGTCCCATTGTTTTCTCCTCCAGATGGTTTATCTCAGCTGAGCCCCAGCTGCATAGTGGTTGTGTGCAGGACTGCAGCCCATTTGGGTTGGCGGTTCAAATCCAGCAGCAGCTTTCCAGATAGTTTATCCCATCTATCCTACCTGCAGAGATAATAATATGCACAAAAACAAGACAGAACAAAACAACAATAACAAAAAAACAATGCCAAAAAAAGAGAAAAGCCTCTCTACTCAAGTCCTCCCTCAATGCAAGAACATCTTGTTCTATTAAACTGGCATTCCATGGTGCTCACCTCTGTGACACAATTGCTGAAGACAAAGCAGGTGCAGAAGTCAATAGTTCAGTTCTGCTTGCTGGCCTTTAGGAGTGTCTTCTGGTTGAGTCTGATGGGGTGCCATGCGCTGGCCCCACAGTCTATTTTTGGTATTCTCTGGGGACTTCCTTGCTCTGCTCCCCTTTCTGTTCTGTTGCAACCCCTTAGTGTTTTGCCTCAGTGTGGTGGGGTCAGATCGGGTGCATTTCCCACACTGTGCCTCCACTGTTGTCCCCCATAACACTATGGGTCAGGGGGGATGTCAGGTCTCCTAATGGGGCTGGCCCTATGGTCCTCTCTGTTCTTTGGCTGTTGAGTGGGAATATTGTCCTTGGGACTGAGTAGTGAGTCTCTCCTCTCCAAGGGGGAAATATGGCCAAATTTCCCAGAATTCTCAGGAGAAGACCATACCCACACCTCAGAGGTCTCATTGGCTAACTCCAGATTGACAGGCTAGACTCCACCCCTACACTCGTAATCCTCAAATTGACACCAGATTAGGTGACTGCCACAGCTTGATTCTTCTCTGGTCTTCCTTAGTCAGTGCCCAACCAACTTTCACATGCATCCGAAGCAACTGAACACATCAGAGCTTGAGTCTGGCACTGGGACTGCTGTGTCCCTGAACATGGGTTCTGTGGATCCAAGCAAGATGAAATCCTTAGCAAACTTCAATCTTTTTTGCATCTATCATGGTGTTCTCTACTGGTCCAGTTGCAAGGACTTTGGTCTTCTATACACTGAGCTGTAATCCAGACTGAAGGCAGCAATCCTTGATCTTCATCAGCAAGTGCTCCAAGTCCTCCTGGCTTTAGGCAAGCCATGTTGTGTCATCTGCCCACCACAGTTGTTGACAAGCCTTTCGCTCATCTCGAAGACACCATCTTCATCATATAACCCACCTTCTCTGATTATTTGCTCTGCATACAGGTTAAATACTTATGGTAAACGGAATCAGCCCCTGATTTTAAACCATACAGTAGACCCTTGTTCTGTTCATACAACTGCCTCTTGATCCATGTACAGGTTTCACATGAGCACAATTAATTACATGTCATCCATCGTCTGCAATGGTCCACATAGTTGAATGCTTTTGCAGAGTTAATAAAGCACAAGTAAACATCTCTCTGTTATTCTCTACTGTCAGCCAAAATCCATCTGACATCAGTGGTGATATCCCTTGTTCCACATCTTCTTCTCAAGACGGCCTGAATCTCTGACAGTTCCCTGTTGATGTACTGCTACAGCCATTGTTGGATGATGTCCAGCAAAACTGCATGTGATATTAATGATATATCTCCATAATTTAAGCATTCCAATGAGTCATCTTTCTTTGGAAGGGATACAGATATGAATCTTTTCCAGCTGGCCAAGCTGCCCTACAAATTTCCTGGCATAGATGAGTGAGTGCTCCCAGTGCTTCATTAGGGGTACATATAAACCTTGCAGATATATGGTGGGTTTTGAACTCACACTTAACCATAAACCCTAACCAAGGAACAATCAGCTCTTATGATTCGGCCCTGCGCAATACTTACTCTTGCGAAGGGATCACTGAATATATGAGTTCTATAGCAATTGTGATGAAGAAGTCAGATGATCCCTGACAATTAGAAAGAATAATGTCTGGGGGAGGTGGGGGGGGGGTCAAAGGAAACCAGCTCCTAACAATTGAAGGGTCTTTCGGCATAATTGCAGGGCAATGATATATAAAGGTCATAGTAAAGTCATAGAGAATAGGAAGAATAGGAGAGAGAATAAAGGTGCTGGACACCTTTTATGATAGCATGCTCACCTAGCCCCTCTTTGTGGCCCATGTGGAGGTGGGAGAAGAGAGAAATAGGGCATCTTTACTAACTTGGAATATTTACAGGTAGCCATAAGACATATATATTCACGAGTCACATACATCACAAGGTGGGTGGTAACTACAGTAAGGTTGCTGAGCTCACAGGTGAGGAAACCTAACACCTGCACTGAGGGAAGGTATGAATGAGGTGGGCTGTGTGGCACATGGAGAGGAGGTAACAAAAAGATGTCTGCTCCTAGAGGGAGATAAAATCAACCAGTGCTCACTTGAAGGCAGCAAGCTGTTTGGGGAAAATCTGTGAGAACACTATTTAAAGCGAGATAATGTACTTGGACTTGATCTCGGACTTAACAAAATGGTAGGAAATGGTAACAAAATGGTGACTTTCCTACCATGGAATACTAGCTTTCTAGATTCCCTCTATTATAAATTAGGGAATGTAGCCCTCATCACATTTCCCTCCATGTTAGTTTCCCGTGTGTGTGTTGGGGGAGAGGAGAGGAGTCCTTAAAAAAATTTTTTTAAAAAGCAAGCAGCCATCTAAGTGAGATGTCAGCTAAGTCCACATGTTAGAAGCACATCAGCCTGTGTGATCCCATGATTGTAAATAATAAAATGCAAGATCAGAGGAGGGAATTGTAATGGAGTTTAAATTCTGGGGATCCAATTTACAAGGATATGGAAAAGAATGAAAGCCCAAATCCACTTGCAGAGGCTCCACAGGAACTAAGCCTCTGTTGAATTCCCTTGTGTCACTGATGTAAATAGCCTTGCTTTGAGATAGAGTGCTTCAGAGAGTGAATTAACACAGATAGATGAGGCTAAAATGTAACATCTTATCATTTGTTTTCCCTTTTGACCTATTTTTGGGGGGGTTTTTTCTCTATATGTGAAATACTTTATTTCAGAAGTAACTAGTAGTCTCACACAATAAAGCAATCTTTAAAATTAACTCATTAAGTTTCTTGAAAGTTGATGTTAAGCCAAATTCATGGAAAAATCTGAATATACACCCCGAATTTTTATTCTTTATTTTTTTTGTTTTGTTTTTGGGGCATCACTTCCCTCTGGTGGTGGGAGTAGAGGCCCAGCCTTGCAGCTGGATTTGAATCTCCAACCCAGTGGGCCGCAGTCCTGCGTACAACCGCTACGCCACGGGGGTTCAGCCCAATTTTTTCAATCTAAAACTATTTCCAATTATTTTGTCCAGTGTTCTAAAATTCCAAAGGTATCTATAAAATAGACTGAAGTTAAAAATGTGTTTGATATATTTGATGTATGGATTGTTAAAAGAGCTGTAAGAGCCCCAATTAAGTGATTTATTTAAAAAATGACAAATCAAAATGAAATTAGTTTTAATTGAAAAAATAAATATCTGTGCTACAAATACTTTTTTTTTTTTGGCTGGATCCTGTTCTCTGGAACCGGTAGTTATTTATTTATTATTTTTTCTTTTTTTTAATTTTATTGGGGGCTCTTACAGCTACTACAACATTCAGTACATCATTTGTATCAAGCACATTTGCACACATGTTTCCACATACATTTTCCAATATTTTCCACTTGAGCCCTTGATACAAGCTCCTCTTTAAAAAAAAAAAAAAAAAAAACCTCCCCTTTCCCCTCCCCCCTTTTTTAAAATTAATCATTTTATTGGGGGGCCCCGATAACTCCCATCACAATCCCTAACAACATCAGTTGTATTCAGGCCACTTTTACACACCCATTGTCATCATCACTCTCAAGACATTCTCCCTCTCTCCAGGCCCCCATTATCAGCTCCCTTCCAACCCCCTTCCCCTTGAACCCTTAGTAATTTTTTTTTGAACCCTTAGTAATTTACAAATTATTTTTTTCATCCTGTACACTGTACAATGTGTCCCAACACTCACTTCCCCTTTTGTCCGTGCCCCAGAGAGGAGGCTACGTGTAGATCCCTGAAGTTGGTTCTCCCTTTCTATTCCTCCATTCCTCCACCCTCCTGGTATTACCACTCCTATTACTAGTCTTGATGGATCATCTATCCTAAGTTTCCCATGTTTCCAACTTCACTGTACATCTCCTGGTCTAGCTGGATTTATGTGGTAGAATTGGGGTCATGATAGTGGGTGGGAGGCAGCATGGGAACTAGAGGAAGGTTGC
>PVJH01025456.1:0-31486 GCA_004026705.1 Nesogale talazaci
GTGTCGGGGGGGGGGGGGGGGGCAGGCAGAGTCTGGTGCCCAGAACGTCTTCTGGGAATGACTGAGGAGGACACGATGGACAGTGGGTGGAGTTCCCTCAGCGGACTTGAGATAACACAGCCATTTTTTAACATGAATCAAGCACTCCATCAGATTTAGAGATTGTGTAGATGTTTGGAGGCCAAGGCAGGTTTTTGACACCCCACAGTGCAAGTCCTGGTCTTAGGGCAGCACCCCAGGTTCTTGCAGGGAAGAGCGTGAGCCTGACAGATGTGGGCGGCACTCGGCGTGGCTGTGTGACCGTGGCCAAGTCTCCTGACCTCTCTGAGCGCCATGGTCCTATCTGTGAAGAGTCGATGACAATCTCGCCCGCCCAGGGCCCCTGGGGGGATAAGAGAGGGTGACTGGGAACCCAGTGTGCTCTGAGCTGGCTGTGCACAAGCTGGGTGCCTACTGCCCTCCTTCTCCCAGCCCCCCTCTCGATGACAGAGGCACCAGCTCAGCACGCAAAGCTGGGGGTGCAGGAAACGTCTCCAAAGGATGGAAAACTCTTGTCCTCCAGCTTCCCTGTCCCATTCCGGATCTCGCTCTTCAAGACAGCGGCCTGGCCTGGCCGGGATTCAGAGGTTTGCACGCTGGCACCAGCTGCGTCCATGTCGGAAATTAAGTAACCTGTGAAGGATGCGGGGGGGTGGGGGGGCGCCTCTGTCACTGGCCCAGCCTCAGCTCTTAGCAGGCATCAGAGCCTCAGACAGTCTGGGCTGGACATCTGAAGCTCATTAGCGGCCCGCTCTCTGGGGGGCTGACCCTGCTTGGTGAGAATTACCCCCAGACAGAGCCCCGGGGACAGGGCAAACGAACACCAGGTGAGGTGTGGCCGTGGGGGAGCTGGGGGCCAGTTAAGAGACTTTAGGTCTCCAGGGATCCCTGGAGAGCAGACACTCTGGGAGAAAGCAGCAAATGGGGAGTCCTGGTCTGGATTCAACCCAGGCACCAGCTCTCCACAGGCAAGCTGGACGGCCCCTTCCCTTCCCTTTTCTGCGCCTCAGTTTCCCGGCCTATGCCCCAGGAGAGGGAACAAGACCCACAGTGAGAGACCTGGCCAGGCCGTGGTGAGAGTACCCTGGTCCAGTGTGGGGAGGCGGTGAGTGCTGGGTACCGGCTCAGAGATGATTCTGGGATGGTGAGCGAGGCCCCACCCTGAGACACTGCAGGTGACGGGGGAGTGGGAGGGGAGGAGCACTGCTCTAGGTATTTCCACGACACCTCTACAGGCAGGCTCGGGCACGCTGGACGTGGTCAAAGGTCAGAGGCCAGAGGGTGATATACTCGGGGTCTTCTGGACCAAAGGGAGTCTGGCTGCGAGGATGGTCACTTCTCCTTGTCTGGTCCCCCGATGACTCCAACAGAGAATGCTCTTGACCACGTCATTGCCACTGTTCCCTGCCCGGCACTGTTGTACACACTGGTCTTCTAGTGGGACCAGTCTGGAGTGTGGCCCTCATCTGAGTTCCTGACAGTGACCTCTCAAGACACCTAGAGAGGTCAGGCAGGCCAGCCCGAGCCGTGTCCCTCACAACTGTGGCCTCTCCCCAACACTATTCTAACTGAACCCAGGCACCATCTCCTTCTGCTGACGGGATGCTCCTGGCGTCTGAGCCCAGGGGTGCGGAGCCCAGAGCCTGTTCATGGGGCAGGAAACCTGGGAGCCCAGCTCACGGGGGAACCCTATCCCTGGTGTGTCTAAGAAGGACCTGGAGAGGGGTAGGGGGGTGTTCCAGTGCACACAGTCTGAGCAAAGCACACCAATGGTTTCTCAGATCACTCCCAGCCGAACATGTGGCCATCTCAAAGATTGTTTAAAATTACATCATTATACAAAATATAGGCCGGCAAAAGTAACCCAGCTTACCTATGGTTTGGTTCTTCAGAGACACTTGGGCTACTCTTCCCCGTCCTTTCCCCAGCCCTCACCCCCATCTGTCATCCTAAGCCTCCTCCTGCCCCCCAACAGCCTCAACCCTAATCAATACCTCCCCTCCTCTTGCCATCAGCGGTTCCCAGGGGAACACGCCTTGACAGCAGATCCTGGAAGGCGGCCTCAGACCGGATTCTGGAAAGGCCTGGCGTTTCTTCCGGAGCAGCAGAGCTTCCGCCCAAACGGAACTGTTTAAGCACAGGATATAGTAGGGAACTCTCCTGCCCCAGGCTCCAGGGACTGCATCCAACCGTGCCTGGCCCGCTGATTGGGCTGGGTGACCTTGGGCCAGTCCCTGCCCCTCTCTGTGCCTCCGAGTTTTTCAGCTGAACAATGCAGACTCCGTTTCCCACACCGCAGAGTGGTTTCCCCATAGCCTCTCCTGGGCCAGGGTCTTGTCCACTCCTCTTCAGTGGACCGTAGGACTTATTAGTATCAAAGTCCAAAGGCCACCACTCACCCACTGGGCTCCACGCCACTCGGCACCCCAGACCCACTCTCCCTAACGCAGCTGGGGAGCACAGACAGGAGTGCTTGCTGGCCGGTCGGTGAGTCTCTGGGGTCTGCCTCAGACATCACTAAAGAGACGTGCACGTGAGGGGTCTTTGATCCACAGCCAGGTGCTCTACAGAGCTGCCTGTGAGCTAGGCGCCCCAGCCTGCCCAGTGCCTGGCTCCATCCTGGCTCCTGGGGTCTGGGCCCAGGCTTGTAGCCGGAGCCACTGTCTGCCCGAGGCGCTCCCGTTGCTCTGGAAAGAGGCGCGAGTGGACCCTGGGCCCAGCCCATGGTCTGAGGCATCAGTAACGTTGCCCAGAAAGCCGCAGGGCCCATGACATCACGGGCAGCACTTACCTTGTTGGAGTTCACAGAGCTGAGGCCACTTGCAAAAAAAACAGCGTTGCTTCTTCTTCCATGTGGGCTCAGGCATGGGCTATGAGAAGCACTCAGGAAGGAGGAGCGGCTGGCGCATCAGCTCTCTGGGGTCCTACATATCCTACCACCCCTGCCAGGATAGGGGCAAGGGAGAGACAGAAACCTTCTGCCCCTTTCCAGGTGACCGCTACAAAAACACACCCAACAAGCCCTCCCCTGGCTCCATGGCAGCTAGCCATTCATTCGTTTCACCAGGGCTCACCAGGCCTTCTCCACGTGACAGACGCTGTTCCAGGCACTGGGCAATTCCAGGGCTATTGCGTCGATTCCCACACATAAGGACCCTTTAGAGGTTCCCCAGGTTGAGAACCGTCATCTGTCTCCCAAGGAGTAGCTGGAGGATTTGAACCACCAGCCTCGTGGTCAGCAGCCCACCAGTGACTCAACAGCGCCCCCAAGGCTCTTTGGAGACTGGTGACAAACCAGTGAGCAAACCAGACCCAAATCCCCACCCCGGTGGGGCTGACCTCCTAGGGGGGAAGAGAGATGATCACAGCGGTCAAGCAGGAGATGATACACTATGTCAGGAGGGGATCAGTGCTCCCAGGGTGGGGGTACCACAGGGAGGGCCGGGGGTTGTGTATGATTTTAAATGGGTAGGGGGCAGGGCAGGTCTCTCTGAGAAGGGGGCCTTCAGTATGCACCAGAGAAGGCCATGTAACTACTTCAGGGGACAGGCCCTGGCAGCTGGCTATTTAAAAATCGGAATACATATAGAAAATAAATCCTGAGGGGCCCTCTCGTCCCTCAAAAGCCCTCTGCTGCATGCTGGGCCTGGGGCAGCTCAGTTGGGGTGGGTCAGATCACAGCTGCAGGTGGTCCCCTCTGACCGCTGGTGCTCCATCCAAGAGGGCTTTGCTGAACAGGACCCTCTTTCAGGTCGGTACCATGCAGTGCCTGGAAGTGCCAAGGAGGACTCTGCCCACCGCCCATCTCCCCCTGGCTCGGCCACCCCCGGCACAGACCTCTGGGCCTCGGTTTCCCCCTTCTTTAAAAGAAGATGGCTTTCAGGAAAAAAAAAAAAAGAAGAAGATGGCTTTCAAAGAAGCTGGGGCTAGGGGAAGGAGGAGGGGGTGCGATTGGGCACAGGGCTTATTTTGGATGAAATGTTCGCAGTTGGATAGAGGGGGTGCTTAGCCAACTTGGTAAATATGCTGATGACCACTAAATTGTATACCTTAACCAAACAGTCAAAAAGAAGGTCATTGGACACGGTGACTGGTAAGGGCAGGAACACTGATCCCGATTGTGCCTTCGGTATTCTGCGCCCGGAACTCGGCATTTGTGTGCTCCCACAGCCTCTCTGGGGTGTCTTCCGACTCTGACTTCCCATCGCTCACCCCATCCTGGCAGTCTCTGATGGCTAAATCCAACTTAAGCTCCTCATCCAGCCCGCAAACATCTGGCTGCGGCGGCCGCCGAGTGCCATCAAGGGGGCCCTGTTATAAGAGAACAGCACGCGGCCTAGTCCGGTGTCATCCTCACAATGGTTCGAGCCTGGAGGGGGCGGGGGCGGGCACTCTGCAGATCCATTTTGTTAAGAGGTCTTCTTTTTTATCCTCTGCCCCTCTACCCTGCGAGTGGGCTCTCCATGCAGCTTCCAGGCAATGAAAAGTCCCCAAAGAGGAAGGCCAGTGTGCGTGAAGCCCGGCAAGTTGGGGAAGGCCGGGCCTGACCATGCAGAGCCCTAGGGATGAGAGCCCTGTGTGTCTGCTGAGCGCCCACCGCCGTCCTCTGTCTCTTTCAGCAGAGTCTCCGGGCCGGAGCCACTCTACTTGCAGGCTACTTAGGATTCCAGAAAGGTCCAGTCATTCTTCCCGCTCTCTGGCCTCCAGGCCTGCGGCTCTGCACGTCCAGGAGCAGGGACTTGCCAGCCTGCGTGGCTTCCATGGGGCCGTGAGCTGGATGATGTGAGAAGAGCCCTTCCTGGCAGTCCCTGGCCATCCGGTCACTGCCCTCCTCTCACGTAGACCGTGCACCCCACTGGCCAGCTTTCCCCTCTGTGAGATCTTGAGGTGAGAGCTCTTCCACCAGCTCCCAGGCCAACGGTGGCTCTTGGCTCCCAGGCCAAGGAGCCATTTCCCAGCCGTCTTCGTCCTCAGCTGCTCGCTGAAGACCGACTGGCTGGGAGCTGGGCCTCACACACGTCCATCCTTGTTTTATTTGTTTGCATGTTTCATTGTCATCTCTCTTGTCTCTCTCTCTGAGTCCTCTTCCCCTCAACAGGGCCATCTCATCTCTCTCTCTCTCTCTCTCTCTCTCTCTCTCCCTCGCTCTCGCTCTCGCTCACTCACTCGCTCGTAATGTGGCATTATGGGAAAAGCACGTGCTTCCAAACAGATGAAACTGGGTCCAAGGTCTAACTCTGCTACCTGTAGGCTGAATGAGCGTCCTCTCCAAGTCAGTCCCCCTGCCCCGCACAGTGGGCCGGGCCCTCCTCCCTACTGTTTCTTGGGAGGCCGGACGTTGTCAGGAAGACCACAGGCAAAGTGCCCGTGTCCCACAGACGGCAGCTTCCTCCAGAGCCGGGTGCTGCGACAGCGTGAGGAGGATCACAGAGGGTCTTTCAACTGGGATCTCAGCTGGAGCTGATCTCTGGGGCTTTCCACCTGAAGAGCCCCTGGGTGGGTCTTGAACGGCTAACCTCTCAGTAAACACCTGAGTGCTGAACTGCACACCACCAGGGCTCCTCAGTCCCATCCTTCTTTCATACTTTCTTCCCCTCGGCTTCCTGCAGGCCTTCCTCGCTCACAGACACACAAAAGGAAGCAAAAACGCCAGCCACCCAGGGCTCCGGCTCCAGTCTCAGGGCCCCGTTGGTTCTCGGTGCCGCCTGTGCCTCCTGCTCTGCTGCCCACCCTCCCCTCCCCCGTCCCCCAGAAAAGGGTCGTTCGACCCCCAAAGGGGTTGCAACCCACAGGTTGAGAACCGCCAATCTCCACCCTTGTCTCACGTTGGGCCTCAAGCATAAGCGGCAAAAGCTGGGGGGTGGGGGGTAGGGAAAGAGTGTAGATAAATTGGGCTTTACCAAAATAAAATGCCTTTTTTCCCCTTTGCGCCAAAGGATACTATCCTGAAAGTGAAAAGACAACCCACAAAATAAGATAAAGTATTTGTGGGTGAGACATCCAGTGGGGTGTCTACTATGCAGTAACGACCAAGCACTCTTATGGCACAATAATAAAAAACAAGGTAAAAAAATTTTTTTGCATCACTGCCCTGGTGGGAGTAGGAAGCCCAGCCTTGCTCTTGGAGAACTGCTGCTGGATTTGAACCGCCAACCCTGTGGGCCGCAGTCCCGCACACAACCTCTGCACCACGGGGCTCAGCCCCCAGGTAAAATTTTAAATGAAAAAAGGTTTTTTTGTTTTGTTTTTGGGCATCACTGCTCTCTGGTGGTGGGAGTAGGAGGCCCAGTCCCACTGCTGGAATTGAACCTCCGTCCCAGTGGGCCGCAGTCCCGCGCACAACCACTACGCCACCGGGGCTCAGCCCTGAACAAAAGGTTTAAATAGATATTTCTCCAAAGAACATATGCAAACAGTCAACAAGCACATGAAAAGATGATCAACATCATTAGCTACTAAAATAAAAAACTCACTGCTATCGAGTCCCCGATGCAGGCACCCAGGGCCCTGTAGGCCAGGGCAGAACTGGCCCAGGAGGGCTTCCAAGGCTGTAACTTGTTACGGGAGTGGGAGGCCTCATCTTTCTCCTGGGTCATCAGCTACTGGAGAAAGGCAAATTAAAAAACACGACGAGAGACTATTCCACATCCGCGACACCCCAAAACGGGGCCGGTGACCGAGTGGAGCAGCTTCACGGGAGTCCTTGGCTGGGATCCCCCTGGAAGCCGACTCCTGCGTGGAGCGGAACCACCCAGCATCAGCCGGCCAGCCGCCCAGCACTGACAACGTAAGCCAGGGCCCTTTCACCCATGCAGGCATAGGAGACTTAGTTAAAGTGCTGAAGAGCCAAGAAACCACGTGGAGGCCTAAGGGATACCTGCATGAGCCACGCCATGGTACTTCCAAAGTCCCTCACGGGCATGTGAATGCTGGACGAGAGCAAGGAGGACTGGAGAGGAAGGGTCCCTTTGAATGATCATGGCGGCAAGGGATCTTGAGACTCCCACGGACTTCCAGAAGAGCAACTCCGTCTTGGAAGAAGCACAATTGGAATGTGCCTTAGAAGCAAGAATGGTAAGACTTTGTCTGTGTCCTTGGAACTTGTTAGCAGACGGGACCAGTCCCTGGAAAGGGGTGGCGTGTTTGGCAAAGTAGGAGGGACCGTGAAGAAGCAGCAGCCCCTCAGTGCCAACCTGGCTTGACAACGTGGCTGTCATCGTGGGCATAACATTTGGGAGGATAGTGCCGGCCTGAGCAGTCTTTTGTGGTCCTGTGCTGCGTTCACAGGGTCACCATGAGTCCTGTGACAGTTACGTAATGTCATGTCGACTTGAGGGTATGAAGGGTGAAGGGGTGGAGTCTAACCAGTCGATCAGGTCACAGCCAGCCCACACCTCCTTGTGGAGGTGGCCTTCTCATGAGGATTCTGGGAATGTCCTCTCTCCCTCCCTGGAGGCAGGATGCACTCTCTCTGCTTCACATTCCTGTTGACAAGACACATGGAGCCACGCCGGTGGAATCAGAGCCTGGAGCTGTGTCCCCATCACCCTTGGATCTGTGAGACTTTCCACCCACCCGCTGCCATCTGCCTGCACCCAGCACCGTTGCATGTGCTTTGTGAGTCTGAAGAGGCATTTATAGACGGGTCTAGGACCTATGGGCTCATATTGGACTCAAGGATCTGAACTGGGCTGGGATGTTTTCTCAATATATCATTGCGCTTCGATATAAAGCTCTCTCTTCCTCACAGTGGCCGCTCGGTCACAAGACCAGTTCCCAGAGGACAGGAAACGGAATTCGCTTTGTACTTCTCGTGACAGCCCACAGCAGTCAAGTCGGTTCCGACACGTCCGCTCCTGTAGAACAGGTAGACTCGCGTCTTAGGGTTTCTGAGACTAAATCTTTATGGGGTAGAGTGTCTCCTTTTTCTCTTGTGGAGCCCCTGGTGGGTTTGAACAGCTAACCTTGCAGTGAGTAGCCCCAGGCTTAACACTCAGCAGCACAAGGGCCCCAAAACAACAGCCTACCAAACCCAAAGCAAACCCACTGCTGCGGCCCAGTCAAGTTCGACCCAGAGTGAGACCTGGGTAGGGTTTCTGAGGCTGGAAGTCTCCATGGGAGCAGACAGCCCCAGCTTTCCCCCACAGAGTGGCTGGTGGGTTTGGGGTGAGCAGCCCAGTGCCGAACTTACATCGGAGGGAGAGGGCTTTGTGTGTTGTGGAAGTCAGTCCGACGGTAATCATAGAGAATAGAGGGAGACCCGCCCTGGATGGATTTAAAGAGATATGGGTTCCCCTGGTTTCCTTAATGAGGAAGACAAGGTGTACTCTGGGATTCAACGGGCCTCCCTCTCCACCCACACCCCAACTCCCTTGCCTTTCCCCCTCCTTCCTGCCTGTCATCCTCCATCTCCTCCACCTGACAGGCAACATGGCTGCTTCCTCCTCTGAGACCCTGCTCTTCTGCGATCCAGGGGAAAGGGCTTGGGTTGGTCACTGTGGGACCCATTGTCTTTCCTGGGCCAATTATGTGGCTAGGAAGAGGGAGTTCTCTAAGAGGTCAGGTTGATTAACAGGGCAGCTCCACCAGAACCCCAAAAAGGTGTGTGTGTGTGTGTGTGTGTGTGTGTGTGTGTGTGTGTGTTTGTCTCCCTGGGGAAGGGGCAGGAGATGGTGAGTCTCATGCCCAGGACAAATCTCTGGATTCAGGATCAGCCCAGCTCTGCCTCCAACCTGTTGAGGGTCCTTCACCTGGTGACCTGCCCTGTCTGAGCTCAGGGGTCGCTGGGTAGTTCCTGAGCCCCTCACCAAAGGGCACTATGGATTAATTCAGCAAGAGTCACCTCTCAAGGTGGCCCACTCTCCTGCTTGGTGAGGGGTTCAGTAGCCCACGCTGTGGCGTCAGTTAGACACAGGGTGCTCTGGTGGCTCTGTGGTAGGCACTTGGCTGTGACCAGGAAGGTCAGTTGTTTGGACGCCTGGCATTTCCTTGGGAGACATATGTGGCATCAGTAGGGGCTTACAGCCTTGAAGACCTGGGGGACAGCAAAGCCCTCTGGGTCCCTCTAAGCTGGACCCTTACAGCAGGGGGGTTGGGTTGGCTTGTTTGATGCTGGGCACAGAGTGGTCACGGGCTGGGTAGATGTGGCCCCCTGGACAGGGACAGTTCACTCAGACACAGTGAGGGCCTTGGGCACATCACCCACCCCTCCGGAGCACCTCTGGCCTCATCTCTGCAGGGGAGGAGTTCACCAGGAGGCCTGGCAGCCAAGAGCCAGGCTCCCAGGCCCATCCAGTCCCAAAGAGGATGGCTCCCTCCCCCAGCTCTCAGCCTCAGAGCGCAGTGACATCATCCCCAGCCCTCTCCTGTTTCCCCAGCAACTGGGGTGCTGGCCGAGGCTCCCCGGGGGCCCAGACCGTCTGGATTTCCTTACATATAACTTTACCTCGTGCACATTTTCACAATTAAATTGTCAGTTCGGGTTAAGGATCGCCTGCCGACGGCTGTCAACCTCTCCTGGCTCGCCTCCCTCTTTGCCGGGGCAGGTAAGGGAATGTCCTCTTCTTCCATGGGAGAGGGGGCCAGCCCTCTTGCTGTGTGGCATTGGGCAAGTCGCCACCCCTCGCTGGGCCTCAGAAAGCAGGCTAAGCCCCTCTCCCAGGGGGGCCACAAGGCTCAAAGGAGGCAGCAATGGTGACAGGGACTAGACAGCTGGAATGCTTCCTTCTCAGGTCCAAGATGGGCACCTAGACCATCAGACACGCAGACCTGGAGAGGGACTCCAGGGAAACCAGTGCCAGGCAGACAGATGGGCATTCATGCAGAGGTTAGCCCCTCCCCTGCTCTCCCCTACATCTCTCCAATTGCAGGCGAGACCCATGTCTTCTCCTCTGGCCTCCCTTCACTTCACGGCTGTTTATGATCATGCAAAGAAAGGCCAGAAAAGATGCTCTCCCCAACAGGGCCTGGCCCACTGCGCAACATAGAGGTGACTGGCCCAGAGGACTGAGGGTCCTGCTGCCCAGGGTGGGGGGTGGGGTGCATCCACAATGACCGCTCATCTGCTGGTGTCAGCCAGGGCAGGAGTGGCCAGACTCTTTCTCCCTATGAGGGGCTGAGGGGAGGCCCCAGTTCCTCCTGCTCCTCCTCCAACCTCCCCTCTCAGGCCTTCCAGGGACTCTCAGTCCCTCCCCCTACTCCCCAGACCCACCCAGACCTGACACCCACCCACCAGACCTCGCCTCTCCCTGCTGCTCAGACCTCCTCCGGGTCTCCCTTGGCAAAGTCCAAGCCGCTTGGCTCGGCATTCAAGGCCTTCCTTGGCGTGGGTCCGTCCTCTCCAGTCACCCTCTTTCCCGCTGCCCTGCATGCAGACGCCTCCCCGCCTCCACGTGATTTATACAGACAGCAACGCTCAGTACAAATGACTTCTCCATCTGGAACTGCGTACGTACCTGGCAGAGGAGCTAACCTTTATCAAAGACCCGGGACGGTGATGGGCCGAACAGTGCACATACATCATCTCCGCCGTCATCCCCCTGGCAAGCCTAGGCGTGCTCCAGCCCGCTGCCCCCATTTCCCAGATGAGAACGCCAAGGTTTGAGATCGGAAGGGATTTTCCCAGGCCCTCACCGAGGGGAGCTTCGTGCTGAGCCCTCCCACAGTGTGACCGCAGAGTCCCCCTATCCCTTGCCTCTCCCCAGTTGCCACCCCCCAACACACACACACACACACACACACACACACACACACACACTTCCTGTGCCGAAGACGGTGTTTGGCAGTAAGGTCTTTGAAGATGTTATCGGTTAAATGAACACGAGGCCATGCTGGAGTAGAGAGGCCGAATCTAATCATAGTGGTATCCGGTAGGAGAGGGGGAGAGACCCAGAGAGGCATGTGAACATGGAGTTATGCTGCAGCTGCTAGCCGGGGGACCCCGGGACAGAGAGGAATCTGGAGAAAGGAGAAAATTTACCCACACATACCCCCGCCTCATCTTTGTAAAGAGCTTAACCCTGCTAATCTAGCAACTGAGCTGCTACTAACCCCTAGAACTAAAGACAATTGCTTCTCTCTCTCTCTCTTTTTTTTTCTTTAAAAATCATTTTATTGAGGGCTGAGCCCTGGTGGTGTAAGTGGTTGAGTGCGGGACTGCGGCCCGCAGGCTTGGCGGTTCAAATCCAGCGGCAGCTCTCAGGAGCAGCGCTGGGTAGCACCCACGACCACTAGAGGCAGTGATGCCCAAAAAACAAACAAACAAAAAAATAATTTTATTGGGAGTTCATACAACTCTTATTTAATCCATCCATCCATCCATTGTGTCAAGCACATTTGCACATTTGTTGCCCTCATCGTTCTTAAAACATTTTCTTTCTCCTTGAGCCCTTGGTATCAGCTCCTCATTTTCTCTCTTCCTTTCCCGCCCTCCTCCTTCAGGAACCCTTGATGGTTTATAAATTATTGTTTTGCATGTCCTACACTGTCCAGCGCCTCCCTTCACCCACTTAAAAGAGAAACAAGCCAACAAACTCATGGTGACACTGTAGAACAGGGCGAAGCTGCCTCTGCTCGCTTTCCCAGGTGACACCTCTTTTTGGAAGCAGAAAGCCTCCCCTTTCTCCCTCGGTACAGCCTGTGGATTTGAACCACTGACCTTTTGGATCTCAGCCCAATGTGAAACCACTAGGTCATCAAGGCACCTTCTCATATGCCAGCCAGTATGTATGGGCCTCTGTTATAGCAGGCTTAACAAGCCAATACAGTTGGCATGGTGGTTATTTTGACAGAGAGTCCATGGGTGGTACAAATGGTTAATGCCATTGACTGACGACCAAAAACCCGCCCACAGGCACCTCAGAAGAAAGGTCTGGTGATCTACTTCTGAAAAAAAGCCAGCCACTGAAAGCTGCATGGAGGGCACTTCTACCCTGGCCTGCATGGGGTTGCTCTGAGTCTCTGAATGGACTCGCAGGTGCGGCATGTCACAACATGCCCACAGCTCTCAGAAGAGGGGCCCCAGAAAGGGATGCAGGCCACTAGGGTAAGTCACAGGCCTCAGCTCCTGCCCCAGGCAGAGCTGCCCTTACATAGAAGAGATGCCCTCATTCTCTCACTGCCCTGTTCAGCCTCTGTCCTTACACCAGAGGCAGAAGCACTGACTTTATTCGTACCTGGGAGATGGAAGCTCAGCCCTATAAGATACTGCCGACCCCAGACACGAGTCTCCCAGTGGCTCCCTGCTTTCTATTCCTGCTCTTCCAGGGACAGGTGCTGTCCTAGGGTCCCCTCCCCAGCTGCTGAGCGGCTAGAACAGGCCCAATCAGTGGCCTTCTCCGGGACTGATCCAAAGAGCCAGGGAGAGGCATGTTTTCAATCAATAGAATTCCCAACCAGGGCCGTTGGTGCAGCAGCCCAGGGGCAGGAAGGAGGCCCACATGGACCCCCACATGGGCAGCATGAAGCAGAACTGGGTCTCAGGCAGCAGCTCCAGACACATGCTACCAATGAGGGACTCCTGACTCACGGCAACCCTGAAGGACAGGGCAGGGCTGCCTCTGTGGGTGTCCCAGACTGTGACTCTTCAGGAGTAGAAAGATTCACCCGTGCCCCTCGGAGCAACGGGTGGCTTCGAACGGCTAACTTCAAGGGCAGCAGCCTGACACATAACCCACTGCAGCCCCAGGGCTCTGATGACCCTATAGAGGAGACCCTATGGGATCTATAAAATTGTTCCCTAGAGGTTCAAGGCTGTCAATTCGCACGGGAGCCATCTCCTTCTCACAAGGAGCCACAGGTAGATTGGAACCACCCACTTGCTGCCTGGAGCCGGCCGCTTAATCCACTGTGACACCCGGGTTCCTTTCAGGTTACAGACTACCTGGGCGTGAGCCTGTCAACTGCTCTTGTGTCGAGGCGAGTGGCCTTTGGTTTCTCTCTGGGAGGTGGAGGAGGCTGGAGAGCCACAAACTCGGTCTCCTGAGCAGCCGGAGCCGCCATGAAACCCTTTCAGAGTGATGACCTCACTAGACATACAGGTGGCACTTTGTCCTGGGCATCCATGAGAGAAATCTCTTGACTGGCCCTGCCTCCTGCGAGCCTGCTCCTAAAACAACAGTGCCTCACCTGGGCAGCAGGCACAGGCTCTCCCACTTGCTGAAGGCCTGGTCTTGCGTCAACTCAGAGCAGGTCCTGCTCGGAGCAGGTCCGAGGCTCCGCTGTTCGTCTGCGTCCCACCCAGAGACGGATGCAGGACCTACCTGGCACACTTCAGGTGTCTGGCAAGCCAGAATCACTTCCTTCCTTCACTTCTTCCTGCTGTTACGGCCCAGCTGCTGGTGCAGGCATGGCATAGCGGCTGTCTCCATTTCACAGACAGTAGAAGCAAGGGTCACACAGGCTGGGTGGCTTCTCCCAGGCAACACACTGGGTAGGTGGAGGAGCTGGACCTGTGAGCCCTGATGACAAGTCTACTGTGGTAGTTCCATAACCCAGTGTCAATTTGAGGATTAAGAGTGAAGGGGTGGACTCTGGCCTGTCAATCAGGATACAGCCAACGAAGCCTCTGTGTGGACATGACCCTCTCCTGAGAATTCTGGAAATGCCTGTATTTCCTCCTTGGAGACTAGAGACTCTTTCCCCCTTCCTCCCTCTCTCTTCCTCTCTCTTCCTCTCTCTCTCCCTCCTCACTCTCCATGAGTCATCCCTGTGGAGAAGACACATGGAGAAAGGCTAATGGAGCCAGAGAAGTCACGTGGAGACCCCTGCCAGCACTGAGGCACCACTGGATTCACAAGACTTCCTACCCACCAGCCTGTGACCTTCCTGCATTCAGTGTCATTGTATGTGTTTCATCCTGAAGAGGATCTTATTGATTGATATCAGACAGATGGGCTAATTCCGGACTTATGGACTTGACCTGGACTGGGCTGGGCTGCTTTCTCAATTCAACCACTCTTGTATATAAAACTCTTTCTTAAGCACATGGGTGTCTATGGATTTGTTTCTCTAGTCTACCCAGACTAGCACACCTACGGTCCAGCCCCGCCCTGTGCCCCAAAGCTGTCCTCGGGTTACCACGGGGCATGCCCAGCCCAGAGGGGGGAGGAGGCGTCTGCCCAAACACCTTGTCCTTCCGCCCACCCAGCAGGGCCTTTTCTTCCAAACGCACCTTTTAAAGAAGCTCTGGTGGCACACCAGCTGAGCACTTGGCTCGAACCACGAGGTTGTAAGTTCTTCTCTGTCACAAGGAATCTGTGAGCTGAAGCTGCCTTGACTGCTTAGAACGATAATACAGATGCTGTTTCTACAATGAACAAAAGGCACCCAGGACTGGGGTGTGTGTCTCATGATCCCACTTCCTACCTAGAAAATGAGGGACGCCTTTGTCCTGCCCTCCCCCAGGGCCACAAGAAACCAGCCTGCCCAGTGGGCTCAGGTGGGAGAGGGGAGGGAGGGCATTGGTGGGCTGCCCTGGTCCTCCCCCAGCCCTGTGCATAGAGCAGCCCAGGGCACAGGTAAGTCATGAGACCCAAGACCCAGGTTCTAAAGCTGAAAACACCTTGGAAATTATCCAGTCCACCTTTCTCAGCTCTACACGGGATGACTGGGTCTCAAAGAGAACCTGACCATAATCACACAGTCACCTAGGGACAGGATTAAAGGGCCCAATCATAGCTGTCTCCCTCCCACCCATTCCCACCAAGGTTTGGGCCTCAAGGGAGGGAGGCGGAGGTGGGTGGTGGGGTCAGGAGAGGGAAGCATGAAGAACAGAACTCTGCTCTCCCCACCCTCCCCAAGTCCTTTCAGCCTGGATGCCTTTCTGGCCTGGGTACATGTAGCGGGGGTTGGGGGGGGGGAGTTGGGGCTGACAGAAACCCCTGACATGTATCTGAATGATCAGATAAGCAGAATCATGGCAGGGGTTGGGAGTGTCATAGAGGGGAGGGAGGGGGGTATATCAACCTTTACCACAGTAGCCAAGAACAAGTCCCCTATTCTCATCCCTGGACCCCCGGGATGGCACCGAGTAAAATAAGAATAGTGCCAACCCATCTCGAACCAGCCGGAGCAGGCTGAACTCACACTAGGGCCTTGTGGGAGGGCTGGACAGAGGGAGGGAGGGAGGGACAGGGAAGGGAGGAGCAGCTGGTTCTAAAGATGAAAAAGTCTTCTTTTTCTGTATCCCAGAATCCCAGCATGTCTGAGCTGATTAAGTACTCCCCATTATACAAGTGGGGAGACTGATCTTATCCCTACAGATCTCCTAGTTGTTGTCTTTACTTGGTCATAGCCCCTCCAGAGTGGGGCTTCCAGCCTGAGCTGATCCTGGGGTCCACTGAAGGGCAGAACCCAACCAAGTAGCTGTGAGTGGCCAGAGGGGCCAGGGCTGGACGTTCAGAGCTCACCTGGCTTCTGTTCACCTCAGCTCTCTAGGGGCACTGGAAAGGGACTGCTGTTCTTCTCCCATCTGTTGGGGGGAAGGGGGCCCCAGAGAGACAAGGGTTCAAAGACAGCCCGCATTTGAGCCTCAGATGTCACATCTGTGAAAGGAGGATGCCAGCCCACCTGGGAAGATGCTGGCGGTTGGGTGAGGTTGTCTTCATTCTCCTTCACCCATGAAAAAACAAAGGCTCGGGAATTTAACTGGAGATCATGCAGCTCAACATAAAATAGGAGTGGGTGTTCAGGAGGAGGGAGGAGGAAGGGGAACACATTTTTAGAGCTGTGGACCTGTTCTGTGTGACACTGCAGCTAAAGAGGACATAGGAAATTCAGAGTTTGCACTACACAAGGAGTAAGCCCTAGTGTAGACTACTGGTGTGATGAACAGGCAGCCCTGGTAGAAAATAAGCTGGCTACACAAATGCAGATGTTCCTAAGAGGACAAACAGGCCGAGACGGAGGAGAGGAACTGCACTTTCTTTGTAATTTTCCTGCAAATAAACCTAAAACTGCTCTTTAAGAGTAGTCTATGAAAAAAAAAAGATTGGGTAAAATCATTCTTGGGTTCTATTTCTCCTCCAACCAGAAGAGGTTGTCTGGCTGGAGTGCCGCGCATGCAAGTATTTGGAGTTCTCCATTCTCAAATGTGCAAAAACTGGGGTTCAGACAGGGGACCGCCAGGCAGAGGGCCCCACTGAGGTACAGGAGCTTTGTCCACCGCACCCCAGCCACTTAAGTGAAGCACACTTAGTGTCCCCCTCCTAAGACACCCCACCCAAAGTCCAAGCCTGCCCATAGCATCCATAAGGGGGTGGACCTCAAAGATGCAGGAGATAACAGTGGGTCCCTGCGTGTGCTCACAGGAATGCTCCCGGGACTATATGCAGCTGTATATGTGCACTTTATCTATCATGCTTGGGGCTATATGACCGTGTGGGTGTGGAGAGCCATGTGCTGCTGCATAGCTTTGCTGGGGTTCAGCCGGGTGCTGTGTCTCGACCCAGTGACAGGCAGTGGCCATCTCACAGCTAGGTGCTCCTGCGTATGTGGTCAGGAGACATGTGCAAGAATCTCCCGAGTGTGTTTGTGAGCATTTGTGGGGTGACGTTTCTTAGTCTTGGTTCAAGAGGGAGTGTGAGTGTGTGTTTGTGTGTGTGTGTGTGTGTGTGTCTGGAAGTCTGCTATGCACACTCAATGCCTAGAAGTACTTATGACCAGGTATAGGGAAGCCCATGGGTCCCACTTTGCAAGCATCTGCACAGAATGGGAAAAAAGAGCCTCTGGCATTTTGTGGGACCCCTTCACTGACTCTCCAGTCTCCTATCAATATATTAGATCATCCTGGAGAACAATCCAGAATTGGAGCTCTTAGGAAGAGACTGGCCGGAAGAGGCACAGGCCAGTGAGAGTGCAGCACCTGACCTGGCAGTCAGAAATCCCCCTGGGTGGAGGGTCAGCCTTGGGGGCCAAGGCACCCACCCAGCCCTTCCCTGGAAAGTAGCCTCTGAGGTATAGCTCCAGTCCAACAAAGGTGTTTCCTTGAGTGACTTTGAAACTGCTGGTGTGAGGGGAACCAAGGGACCCAGACCACTCCCAACCCCCCAGTCATCCCAGGGGCTAGCACGCCCCCTCCTCCACGCTTACTGCCTAAGGCTTACCGAGGCTGGGGGATAGGGGGTGGGTTTCTTTGAGGCCAAGAGCAATCAATGAGGGTCAAAAGTCCTGGCTGAGATCGGATTCGGATTGGCCCTCCCGCCCCACCATGAGCCTCAGTTCCTAGATCGGTAAAATAGGGTGGGTTGAGCTTCCCTACGGGTGGCTGTGAAGATGCCAGGCGGGCACTCTTTGGGGCGGGCACGCAGCAGACACTTTTGGCCAACGTCAACTCTATCTCGCCTGCCGCCCTTTACCACTAGTCCAGGTGCCAGCGCCTCCCTGGCAGCCGCCGTGGCCGGCGCCTAGTCCGTGGGGTCCACCGAGACCCCGCCCCTGCCGCGAGCGCGCGGACCGCGCCACCCGGTGGGGTGGGGGCGCGCTGACGTGGGCGGATCAAAGCGGCCGCCCGCGCCTTATAAAGCTGGTCCGAGCGCCCTGCCGCTGGAGAGCGCGGCCGGCTTCTTCGCGGAGAGCTCCAGCGGGCGGGCCAGCGAGCCAGCGAGCCAGCGAGCGAGCGCAGGCAGGGAGAGGCGAGCGCTGCCGAGGGCAGCCCGCGTCCGCCGCACGCTCCGAGTCCGCCCCGAGCCGGCCCCCGCCTCCCCGGATCGCGGGCGTGCTTCTCCGGCCGCCTTTCGAAGAGGGCACTCTTGCCTCCTGCACAGCCCGGAGGGCGCCCCGGCCCGCTGGGGCCCGCGCTTACCGCTCCCAGAGCCGGCCGGGGCAGCGGGGGCCGGGCGAGCGCCCTCGGAGGTGAGCACTGGCCGCCGGGGCGGGAGGACGCTTAGCAGGGAACCCCTGAGGCTGGGAGCGCCCGAGCCCGAGGGGCGCGGAGCTTCTCGCACCCTCCGCGAACCCCTTGGGTACCCACGCCCCCCAGGACGCTAACCAAGTCCCCCGCTGAGTGTCTCCGCAGCTCCGGCGACGGAGCGCAGCTTCAGGGGGCTGTGCACGGAGAAGTGAGGAGGGTGCGAGATGGAGGGTGGGCTGTGCTGTTCCTATCCGCGACCCACGCCTTCCCCAGTCTGCTGCCCCCTCCTCTCTACGAGTGGACCCCCTTCCCTTCCTTGCGACAGGCGGATGAGGTCACGCCCGAGCCATCCCGGGGGTGGGGGACTTGGATCCCGCGGCTAAGGGTGTGTGGGGCCAAGTGGGAGAGGGGGGCCGAGGGTAGAGAAATCAGGCAGTTCCTACCGCGTCTTAAGCCACCAGTTGGGTGGGGGTGGGGAGCCGCTGCCTCGCTGTAAGAATAGCCCTGTGGGCGGCGGGGGAGGGGGGAGAACCTAGGGTTTGTTTACGGACCTGAACTGGGGCTGGAGAACGGGGAGAGGAGTCCGGCCCTCGGCCCTCGCGGCGCATCGACCTGAGCTCCCACACAAGCCCCACGCCCCTTCCCCGACGCCGAGGTGCCACCCCGTCCTTTGCCGCCCTGGGGCGCGCAGGGTCCGGCTCCAGCGGAATGGTAGATGAGAAGTCCTCCCCAGCTCCGCCTGCCCTGCTCCGTCCGCTCTCAAAATAACGCGGCTCCCGGGTGACCTGGCGCACAGTGGCCGCCGCGGAGCTGACAGATCTCGCAAGACTCGGGGCTGGGGTCAAAGCCGGGTTACGGGACCGGCCTCGCCCCGCCTCGCAGGTAACCTTGAAGCGATCTCTCGGTGTCACCCGCCCGCCGGATCGGCTCGGGGCGGCCAGCGGCGCGGCCCGAGGCTTCAGGCCTGTGGACGCGGACCTTCCGCACGGCGAGCGCACGGCCCCGAGGCCGGCGGGGTCCCGAGGGGAGGCTGTGCAGGTAACTGCCGGCTGGGTTTCCTGGAACTTCCAGAGCCCAAGCCTCACAGCCACCTGTTGGCCGAGCGCGGCCACAGCGCAGTCTGTGCGCAGCCCGCGGCGGCGCGGATCCCCGGCGGGGTGGCCCGGGCCTTTCCCCCAGCGCGGTAGGAAGAGACCACGTAGCGCAACAAGGATGGCGCGCCCGGGTGGTCGCAGCCCCCAGGGAGGTCCTGCGCCCGGCCAGCAGCTCGGCACTGCCCGCGGGTGTCCGATGGAACGACTTGAGCTGAGGGCGACTTACTCCAACGCGCTAGATCGGACCCGAGGCCCAGAAAGAGAAGTCTAGGGGGCGCGGGCGGTGTCGGTGGTCCCCATCTCCAACCAGTGCTTCGCGCCTCTTAGCGGGCTGGGAGCTGGCGCCGCGGGTGCGCCCTGGCCCGCGGGACGCAGCTGAGGGTGACCCAGGCCCCACGCAGCTGTCTGGGACGCGCTAGGGCAGACGCTTGCTGGGGCTGCGAAGGGAGACGCTCCAGACCGTTTGGGCCCTCTAAGAAAGGGCCGCTCGGGATAGCTGGACACCCGAGTCCGCTAGTGTCTCAGGCGGCCACCCTTCTCTCAGGGTGAGTTGGACTGGGCAGGGATCTCCTGTGTGAGCCCGCGCCCCCCGTTCTCCTCCGCTGGTTTACCACCCAGGAGGGATGGACACCTTTGGGGTAGAGGGTGACTCGAGTTTTTGACCCACCCCATTGCCCATATCCACCTGATATTTTTGGCTCATTCTGAATAAGGTGGTGAGCCAGTAGGACAAAGGGTTTGGATTCATACACGCTGGGTGGGAGGAGAGGGCTCAGTTACACTGACAGCCTGTGGAGACCCCCAGCTGTGTCCAGCGCCTGTCCTGGGTGCTTTCGTTGGGGCTTCTGAGGGTGAGGAGGGGACATGTAGCTGGGAAGTTTCCCTTGTGTTACGATGGACAAACTTCGGAAACCAGTGGGACTTCAAATCCGCGTGCGTTTAGGGCACACACAGGCACGCAGGTAGACGCAATCGCGAAAATACGTTAGCCAGCGGGGAGCTCCAGGGCCCGCCTGCTAGCGGAAGCCTGGGGAGATCTCGGGGGATGCTTCCTAAAGTCTTGGCCCCTTGCTTGTATGGAACCGTACGCTTTTCCAAAGGGGTGCTGCAGCGCTCGCCCTAGCTCTTGCAACCAGATGAGAATCCCTCCCTCCCGCTCCTGCGACCCCCACCTCCGCCCCCACCCCCAGCCGGCGCCTCCTCTTTCCAACTCCCTGGAACCGTTTGGAAAGGAATCTCTTTGTCTCTGCTGCTCCCCGGGGGAGAGGGGCCGGGGCTGTGTGTGACTCCGGGCGAGCCAGGTGTTAGTAAATTTGGGAGAAGCTGGAAAGGGAGTTAATGAGGTGAGAATGAAGAGGAAAAAAGAAAAAAGCCCCAGAAAGTGGCCGGAGGGCTGCCCGAAGGCGGGGCCCTGGCTCCTCCGCGGCCGGGCGCGCCGCCTGGCGGACAGAGGCGGCATCTCGCTGCCCTCGCGGGTCCCGCCTGGACCGCACCGCGGAGCCAAGGGAAGAGGCAGGCTGGAGAGGGTCTGGCGCCCCGGCCCCGCAGAACAGCTCTTCCCCGACCGAGTTTTGCTCTTACGTGGCTCATCCTCCCCTTCACCGTCTCTGAAGCAAATGTCCAGTGCCAGTCTCGTTCCCCATGCCGTCTCACGCGGCCCGATTCCCCTCTGTGCCTCAGTTTCCCCATCCAGGAGATGGGGCGGAGTGTGTGAAGCCAGGAGTGTTAGGTGCCCAATCTTAATAAGAACGAATTGTTCATTGAGGGTCGCGGAGGGTAAGAATCGAATATAGAATATCGAATAATCAGTATTACGGGGCTCAGAGCTTGCGCCCTGGGCCCTCTTAGCCCTCGGCCTCCTTCTCGCAGGTGTGTCCACCTGGTTTCGACCTCTCTCCGCCTCGAGTTCTTGGCGCGCTTCTCGTTCGTTTCCCTGCTCTCTCCCGGCGTCTCGAGTCCCCGCCACACTCTTCCCCTGCCCGCCCGCAGCCCGCGTCCCAGTCCGAGCGGCGCAAAAGCGGGGCGGGGACCCCCGGGCGGCGCGCGCTGGGCCGTGCCCCGGCGGCACCCAGGTAATTCGAGCCGGTCTCCTGCCGCCCGCGCGGGAGGCGACGCCCGCCGCGCGCCCAGCCTCCGCGGTCCCCGACCCCTCCTTTGTAATTTGAATAAAACGTCCCCCGCCCAGCCAGTCGCCTTAACCCTCCGCCTCCGCTCTCCCCGGCTGCAGGCGGCGTGCGCGCAGGAGGAGCAAGGTCTCCGGGCGCGGCTGGACTTCGGCGGCGCGGCTCGCGGAGGGTCCCGGCGTCCCGGCGTGCCGGGCGCGCAGCGATGAGGGCGCGGCCGCTGGTCTGCGAGGCGCTGCTCCTCGCCCTGGCCCTGCAGACCGGCGTGTGCTATGGCATCAAGTGGCTGTAAGTAAGGGGCTCCGCGCCTACACGGTCGGGCTGGGACGGTGGTTAGAGTTATGGGGACCCCTGGCCCAGAAACTGGCGAGCACGCCCAGGAGCCGGAGCTGAACTTAGCGTGGGGGTGGTAGGCATGTCATCTTTCCTAAGCCTCCCTTTGCTCCTCTGTGAAATGGGGGGATGGTCGCCCTTGCCCCGCAGGGCGGTGGGGCTGGGGTGGAGAAGCAGGAGGGAGACAGGCGCTGTGGAGCTGGAAACCGACCTTCAAGGGGCGCACAGCCCTGAGGGTTTGCATTCCTGGTATTGTGTCGCTCTGACCCCAGCTGGAGGTCCGGGAACACAGTCCTGACCCCCTCACTTGGGTGACCTTGGGGACGTCACTCCTGTGGGAGCCACGTTCCCTCCTCCCCCTCCGTCGAAGGAGGGTAGGACTCACTCCTCAGATCAGATGAGAAGAGGCTCATGAAAGAACGTCATAAACGGGCATGTGCTGTGCACATGTGACGGGTCTGCCAGCAGATATAAATTATTAATGGAGGCATAGGTGGGAGAGGGCTCCCTTCGGCCCTGCAGGAGGGAGGGCCTGCCTATTGGGGGCCTGGGCTGGTTCAAGGGAGAGAGAAGAGGGGAGTAAACCCAGCCCCTTCCTGGAGGAAGGGTTGGGAGAGATAAGCCCCGGCCGTAAATAACTCTGAGCTGGGCAGAAGTGTCCAGGGGCTTTAGAAGAGACCAGAGCCGGGTGCTGGGAGCCCAGAGGAGGGGGAGACCACCTGGTGGGGGGCCTAGACTTCAGACTCAGAGGAGACTTTCACAGTGGATGCATCTCTAGGCTGGGCCCGAGAAATTGCTCGAAGCTTGGCAGGTGGGGACAGTGTCAGGAAGAGGGTACTTTGAGGTTCCCGTCAGGAGGGGGGGATCAGAACTCCTTAGCAATGGCCCAGGACAGGGCAAGGTCTGGCGTTTGGGGTGGGGGCAGGGAGCGGCACAGATAAACTGGAGGTAACACAGGACGGGAACTGGGAGGGTCAGTGGACTGGGATTAATGGGAAGATGAGATCGGTCAGGGCTGGGCAGCCAGCAAGCAGTATCAAGGTCATCAGCCCTGCTGTGACTGAGTTATTGATTAGTTGGGGATTCAAGAGGGGAGCCCCATCTTACAGTTTCTGGTTTGCCAGGAGAAAGCCTGGTTCCGTGGTCTCCCAGCTCTTGGACACTCGCTTTTCTCAGCTCTCTGCGATGAGCTTTGTGGGCAGCAGTTTGACGCGGCCTCTGCCCTGCCGCGTTGTACAGATGAAGACGCCGAGGGAGGCTTGGGCTTTTCTGAAGAGCCCAAGGAATGTCAGGGGCAGAGAGCCGGGCTTGGGTGGCACTGTCTGGTCCAGAGAACATGGGGGGGGGGGGGCACTGCTGTTACCCCAGTCCTTCAGTGAGAATATGAAGGCTCTGAGAAGTGCTTGTGGCTCCTTCCAGCTTCCCAAATTGGCATGTGGTGGGGGAGGTCCTAGAGTAGATGAATGGCCAACCCCCACCCCCACATGCCACTCCTCACCCTGCCTCAGAACTGGGGACAACTAAAGAAACCCCAGCCCTAAAGAGGCTCACAGCCTCTGACATGTAAAACCACAAATGAGAGCCCAGAGTGGAAGTAGTTCACCCCTCCAAAAGGCATCGGGAAAGACTTTATAGGGTGGGGACTTTGACCTGGGGCTTTGAAGGATGAATAGGAGTTCACTAGATAGCAGTGAGCTGCGAAGCAGGCATAGCATCTGTAGGAATAACTTGAGCAAATGTTGTAGAGTCTGGACAGTGTATTGGAGGAAATTTGGAGAGACCAGGACTTCGGGAGGCTAAGAGTCAATGCCCCAGGACAGTCTTGCTGTGGTTTGCCAGGCATTGCTTCCCAGCTTTAGCTAAGCCCTGTGAGAGAGAGATGATATGTTCACCAACCGCCCCCCCCCTCCCCAATCCATTTCCCAAACAAAGAGACTACGGTACAGAGAGGTTCTGGGGCTTACCTGGTGAATGGTGGCTGTGAGATGGGAAGTCAGGCAAGCTGTTTCTATGGAGGCAAAGAGTGTCATAGTGATGAGACTCTTGCTGGAGGTCAGATGGTGGGGGAAGCCTGGGAAGACCCGGAACCAGGCACTGTTGTGAGTCTTAGATGGATCTATAAAGCCGTACTGCTAGCATGGTGGCTGCTGACCACAATTTCTACCCACTAGCCACTCTGAGGGAGAAAGGTGAGGCAGTCTCTCCCCTTTCAGATTTGCAGTCTTGGGGCTGAGCCCCGGTGGCGTAGTGGTTGTGCGCGGGACTGCGGCCCACTGGGACGGAGGTTCAATTCCAGCAGTGGGGCTGGGCCTTCTACTCCCCCCACCGGAGAGCAGTGATGCCCCCCCCCCCCCCCCCCCAAAAAAAAAAAAGCTTTGCAGTCTTGGCAATCCCATGGGGCAGTTCTGCTCTGTCCTGTAGGGTCACTGTGAACCAGCATCTATTCGATGGCAGTGGAGTTTGGGGTAGGTGGCCTCCAGTCCCAGGAGACCCAGCAAGAGCAAAACTCCAGCGAAGCAGGATAGAAGTCGTGTCAGGCTGGGCACCGACCTCAAGCCTCAGGCCAATCAGTGCTTCCCTCTCTTTGAGCTTCCAGCTCCTTATCTCCCCAGGGGCCAATGGGGGCAGGGGGGGGGGCTGGAAGGAGCTTTAGTCTAGGGTCTAAGAGGCGTGGGTCTAACTCAGCTCTGCCTTCCGATGGGCTGTGCACAGGTCTGGGTCAGTCCTGACCCTCTCAGGGCCTCAGTTTCCCCAGTTGCTCATTGATGTGGGTCTGTGCTTCAGCCTTACATTCAACAGGTCTCAGACTGAGGTCTCAGAACTGGGGGGGGGAGGGGGGGGGCTCTTCCCGGCATAGAGACGGCTCCTCCGGCCAAGTTGCATGTGTAGGTAGGGCTGGGCTCTCATTGGTCTTTGTGTGTGTGTGTCTGTGTGTCTGTGTGTCTGTGTGTCTGTCGGTGTAGCCATAGGGGCGAAGAGAAGCACCTATCATCTCCAGGGAGGTCTAGATAAGCAGGCTCTGGGCCCCTTCACCTGCCTCTGTTTCATCTTTCCAGTTGAAAAAGAGCTCGGCTGGTCTCTGGTAGCTCTAGAGTTCAGGGGCAAACCTTCAGAAGAGATAGGGGGTCCCCAGACAGCAGAGTGTGGGTGCTTCTGCCTGGGCCAGTAGTCTCAGCCCCACCCTACGGGGACTGAGTTTGGTAAAGGCAGCTCTGGACAGCTCCAGCCCCTTGACCTGGTATCTTGTTGAGGAGTGGTGACTCTCCAGAGGGAGGGGCCCTCAATAGACCACCAGGTCAGGGGATGGAGGCCCAGAAAGAGGCTGTAGTGAAGACTTAGGCTCCTGCACCCTCTCCCCTGCCTCTTGGGGTATGGAAAGCCCAAAGGGAGGCAGGCAGGGGACTGGCAAAGGTCTAGCTTGGAACCTGGGTTTGGGGAGCAGGGTCTCCTCTGACTTCATGGCTGTTCCAACCTGGGACCAGCTGAGGCCACTGAGGCAGAATCACACAGCTTCCCAGGGCCCTGTATCGGGGTGCCTAAACCCCTCCCTGTGGAAGGTATCCATCTCCTGGAAGCTCCCCATTGCCAGTAGAAATGCAAATGACTTGTCTCCCTGCGCAGTACGTGGGTTGAGGCCACACAGAAGAGGTCACGGGGATCGGTCGGAGGCCTCTGACAGCTCTGTGGGCTTCACTGGTACCAAGTGGACGGCTGACAGCACTCTCCAATGTGCCTTACAGAGAGGTTCCTGCAAGGTCTGGCCTCCCTGACACTCCCCTTCAGACTAGAAATCTTCATACAGCCTCATCCCGATTCTAGGGAGAGAAAAAGGCTATGGCGACCAAGCCTCAGAAGGCGGTCCTTCTAGGAAAGTGACCTTACCTGGGCCAGGTACCCCTGTACTGATGCAAATGATTTGTCCATGGAACTGGCCCAGGGACAGTGTCTGGAGGGTGATGAGAAGCTGCAGTAAGGCAGGCGGGAATGACTGTGCCCCGCCACAGTGGAGGGATGTGAGAGACCTCACGGAGGAGGGAGGGCATTCAGGTGTGGAGATGGGCTGGGGGGTCTCAGGAAGAGAGGGGGGAGGGAGGATGTCCCACAATGGGTGGCTGCCGAAGTCAGTTGTCAGGCTGGTGTGGCCCTAAAATGCCCCTGCTAATGGAGGTTGAATGTGGGTGGCATGAAACACTGCAGATGGGTAAACTGAGGCACAGGGAGTGTCTGAGACTTGGCCAAAGGCCCTGAGTGAATCAGGGACCTGAGCAGAGTTGTTATCCACGTCTCATGCCCCACCCCCCAAGTCAATCCCAGCAGCCCTCAACCCTGGAATGAGAGACGCTCTCGTGCTCCGGCCTCCCCCACAGACCCCTGGCACAGGCCTGGCCCGTGAACTCTCTCTCCCCTCTGTTCCTCTTCTGTCCCTTCTTCACCCTCTCCCCCCCCCGCCCCCACCCCCAGATAAACCAAAATGTTTTCAATTAGGGGGTCTGCTGGAGTGAGGCAGGCCCGGCAAGATGTCCAGACGGGCAACTCCCCAGCTCTAATCCTTGATTACCTCCCTGAGGGGGGCTTAGTTAGAAACGGTCATTACCACTAATTACCAGATGACCGAGTGGCCCTCCTCCCAGTGGAATGCGCTGCGCAGCCTCCTGCAAGCTCCCTGCTCCCCCGCTGGCTGCTGGTGGCTCGGTTCATGGTGGGGGCACCCCCACGTCCCCCCCCCCCCCCAGCAAGTCCCTGGTCTCTGCACCTGACCCCTCAGCCCACCAGGGGTCTCCACAGCAACTTCCTGTTTGTCCTCTGTGCCCTGGGAGAGTCTGTTGGTCACCAGTGCTCCTTGACAGCTTCAGCGATGGAGGAGCAGATGCTCCAGCAGGGTCCCCTAGCCGCTGAGAGCAGAGCCCTGCTCCAGTCCTTGTCTTGCCAGGGCCTGGGGGGGCGGTCCTAGGGGGCTGGGGGTCCAGGGGGTGGCCCAGGGAATGGCGTGGTGGGTACTCTCCCAGTTATGGAGGGAGCAGGAACCGAGGGGAAAGCCCCTTTGTCTGAGAGCCCTTAGGGGCTCGGTCCGAGGCCTTGGGGGCTGTTGTTTTATTAGCTGTGTCTCATCTGTGTCAGTCTGGGTAGACTAGAGGAACAAATTCATAGACTCGCATATGGATATAAGGAAAAGGGTTATATACAAGAGGCAGGGGACATTGAGGAAGCCTCTCAGCCCCGTCCAGTTCAAAGTCATAAGTCCGCTATTAGCCCATATGCCCGATATCAGTCTATAAAGTCTCCTTCTGACTCATGAAGTCACAGGCCAGTGGGTGCAGAGTCCCAGTGCCGGCAGGGGTCTCCCCATGGCTCCTCATTTCCAGGGTTCAGAGTCCATCAACAGCATCCAATGGTGGCAGAAGCAACTCAGCGCTGGCAGGGCCCTCCACGTGGCTTCTCCAGCATCACAGGTTCGGTTCCATCAGGACAAGGCCGTGTGGCTTCTCCTCCGGCTCCTGCAGCTCCTTGGACGCTGCCATCTTGTCTTGTCCATAGTTTGTTGTCTCTGAGACTAACTCCCAACAACTAGAGAGATAGTCTCTCATCTTCAGGAGGGTAAATATCAAGAGATTCCCCAGAAATCTGAGGAGAAAGCCATGCCCGCACAGAGGTCTCATTGGCCACTCAATGGCTATCTCCAGATGAACAGACTAGACTCCACCCCTCCATCCCAATCATGAAATTAACATAAGCACATGATCGCCACATCATCGACTCCTTCCCCTTTGGCAGCAGAGGAAATAGACTGGGGGCAGGCGAAGGAGGTTGGGCAAGGGTGGCAGGCAGAGCAGGCTCAGGACAGACTCGGTGTTGACGGCCCCAGCCCAGTGCTCAACAGAGAGGGGACCCAGAGACAGGAGCAGCCAGCCCTAGAGCTCCAGGGGGAGGCCAGCTTCTGGCCAGGCTTCAGTCCCCTCCTCTGTACCTTTGTACAAAGGGTATGTCATGATGTTAAATATAGAGAGAGAGAGCGCACCTATGAGTGCTACTGAGTGGAGGTGCCACACACTGCCCGGAGACAGCGGCCCGGTGGGTATCCAAGACTGCAGCTGTGAGTGGGAGCACAAAGCCCAGTCTCTGCCATGGAGTTGCTGGTGGTTTCAAACTGGCCACCGTTCGGCTCACCACCCCACCGGGACTCCTTTTTGGAGTGGAGCAGCAAGGGCTGCTAAAAACCACGCCTCCGACTGAGGCGGAGACATTGCCTCTGCATGGCCCCGCTCCACCCAGCAGGGCCTGCGGGGACGGAATCCCACAGGAGGGTCCCCGACCCCACGGTAGGCAGCCTCAGGTCCCAAAGCCAGCAAGCACAGGCAGAGCCGGGTTGATGCCTTTCCCTGTGCTGGGTCCTGGGGGCCACACGAGCCTCTTCGCTTGGTGGAGGGAGTAGAGACCGGGCCACGGCTCACCAGGAGGGAGGACCGCTCAGAACGCCCAGAGTCCGTCACAGACCAGCAGGGTTGGGTGGTCTTCACTTCAGGGACCGGCCGCAGCCTGTTCCCTGCGTCTCTGGGAAGCTTTCTAGGGTGGGTGGCTTTAGGGCGGTGCAGAGAGCCAAAGGCAGGAGAAAGTCAATTAGCCTCAAATCTCAAAATGAACTGCTGCCATCGAATCCGTTTTGACTCGGACCAAGCCTGTGAGCAGGGAAGAGCTGTCGCTGGAGGTTTCTGAGAGTGTAACTCTGTTCGGGGCCAGAAGAGCTGATGGGTTGGAACTGCTGGCCTTGTGATTAGCAGCCTAATGCTTAACCCCGCCCCCCACCCTGAGGACCTTAGGCAACGTTTAAAAGAACCTGTACTACCTCATTTAACCTTTACAAGGCCCGGAAAGCACAGGGAGTCCCCCATTTGTAGTCAATGCACAGACAGGCAGCCTTGAACCCAAGACTACACAGCACCTAGAGGGCAAAGCGTGACTTGAGCGCCCATATCTTCTGATATGGTCCGGGATTTGGTCCGGTCCAGGATTTGCCTAGCACAGGGGTGGGGAAACCGTCCTATGAATGTTCCAGATGCTGCACCTCTGTTCTCAAAGGCGTGCTGTAGCCTTCTGAAGTAGAGTCGAGCATTTCCTGTCATAGATGAGGGCCCGGGGGCCCCAGCGGGGTTGCAATAATTGACCAAGATCACACAGCAGGTGCTCTCAGCCCGAGCCCTTCCCTGGACTGCAAGCTGGGCCACCGCCTTGTACCTGGTCGTGGGTCTCTCCAGCCCTTAGACCAGCGGCTCGCTGAGGAGGGCCGGGGGGGGACTGCATCATGCCCATGGCCAGATGAGCCTGGGACAGCAGGTGCTTGGGAGATATGGTCCACCATAGCTCAAGGTCACACACTCAGGCGGTGATTATAGTCAAGGGGAAAGCTGCCTGCATTAGAAAGACATTCCTGGTTGCATGCGGGGTGACGGGGGTGAAAGTCCAGGCCTGTTCGGCAGCAGCCCCAGGCTGCCTGCCTTTGGGCTCCCCAGCTCTCAGCCCTGGACCTGGGTGAGGAAAGCCATCCCTACACCGGAGGGACACTCGGTCCTTGGGCTGCAGAGGAGCCTCCTCCTGTTCCCCAAAGGGTCTTTGCTGGGTTGCCCTGGGCATCCCTGATGCTGAGGGTGAGGGTGGGGGCCTGGGGTTGAGTGCAGTGGAGCCCTTAATGGCTGTGGGTCCCTGTAGCTCGTCCTCTCCAAAGCGGCTGCTTCTCAGACAAGCCCTGGAGGAAGACAGTTCTAGAATGGAGCCCCGTTCCTAGCAGAACCCAAGTCTGGGAAGCCGTCAGGTCCCAGGGACAATAAACACCCCCACCCCCGACCCCGACCAGCAGTGCCCAAAGTGTGAGTGGGGTTCTCACTCCTCAAAGTCTCGTCATTTGCATGCCTCTCCAAGGGGAATATGGCCATATGGTTTCCACAGAAACCTCTTTTTTCATCTTTCACTGAAGCCTCTTCTGGGGAATACAGTTTACAGGTATAGATGCTGAGGCCCAGAGACAGGCAGCGAGTTTACTAAGATCACACAGAAAGTTACTGCCAGAGTCTGCCCAATCACCATATGGATGACAATCTTTAGCGTGTCTATAGGATTTTATGACCTAATAAGTGGGTTTAATAGTAAAATGGAAATGCATGGGTCTGATAGTTTGTTGACACGGCCATGAAACCTTTTAACTCAAGCTGGGCACAGCAAGGAAGGAGGACCATGTATTCGGACAATTACAACAGTCCCGCCATGAACACGGCGTCTGGCACGGAGTCTGTGTGGAATGGATGACGTTTGTGGCAGCTCACGAAGCTGCCAGAACATAGAGGGAGGTGTGAGGTGTCTAGGAACTCCACAACTGTGGGTGTCAGCACCAACTCAGCTTGACTCACTGTCGGCGAGTCGATCCCCTTGGTGGCCTAGTGGGTTTGCACTGGGCTGCCGACCATAAGGTTGCTGGTTCAAACCCACAAGTTGGAGCAGGAGAAATATGTGAAAGGGCCTGTTCTGCCATGACCCATAATGTTAGGGACCCGCAGAGGGAGAGGGGCTTGTAATCCTGTTATGAATGTGGGTCTGTGGTCCTGGAAGGGGCCATGGGGAAGCCAAGACATATTTCCCACGCTGGCGCTTCCCCTTCTGGGGGGTTCCTGGCTGTCTCCTGGTAGAGTCCCCGGGCCCCTCCAGCCACTCTGGAGCAGGCTGGGAGCAGTAGAGTGGGGGAGGCGGCATCCTCTCTCTCACGGTCCTTTGTCTGTCTTCAGGGCGCTGTCCAAGACGCCCGCAGCCCTGGCACTGAACCAGACGCAGCACTGCAAGCAGTTGGAGGGCCTGGTGTCTGCGCAGGTGCAGCTGTGCCGCAGCAACCTGGAGCTCATGCACACCATCGTGCACGCCGCCCGCGAGGTCGTGAAGGCCTGCCGCAGGGCCTTCGCGGACATGCGTTGGAACTGCTCCTCCATCGAGCTCGCCCCCAACTACCTGCTAGACCTGGAGAGAGGTACGGGAACGCACACAGGCTGGGCTGGGGGCGGGTGGTAGATGGTGGGTGGGTAGGTGGGTGGATGGATGGATGGATGGATGGATGGATGGATGGATCACGGACGGATGGCTATATGGGTGGATGAATTCATGACAAATTGATAGATGCAGGTGTTCACGTACGAAGGACGAATGAATAGACGTGTGTAAATGTGCATGTAAAGCGGCCTTGACACTGCAGGAGCTGGGGGTGCAGAGTAGGGGTGGGCAGGAGCATGCCTGTGAGGGGGAGAATGGGAGCCGTGTGAGAGAGACTATGAAGGGCCTGATGGATGATGGGAGTGAGCATGAGTTGGTGAGTGTGTTTGTTGTGGGAGACTCTGTGTGTGTGTGTGTGTGTGTGTGTGTGTGTGTGTGTGTGTGGTGGGAGTTGTTCTATTGTCTTTCTCTGGCTGCACGATGGTCACAGTCCCAGTCCAGTGCTCACACAGTCGGGCCAGGATGGAGAGGGTGTGTGTAAGGGGGATGGGCACAGTGACTCTGAACCCCCCTGCCCCACAGGGACCCGGGAGTCGGCCTTCGTGTACGCACTGTCGGCCGCCGCCATCAGCCACGCCATCGCCCGGGCCTGCACCTCCGGCGACCTGCCCGGCTGCTCCTGCGGCCCCGTCCCAGGTGAGCCACCCGGGCCCGGGAACCGCTGGGGAGGCTGTGCGGACAACCTCAACTACGGGCTCCTCATGGGGGCCAAGTTTTCCGATGCTCCTATGAAGGTGAAAAAAACAGGATCCCAAGCCAATAAACTGATGCGTCTACACAACAGTGAAGTGGGGAGACAGGTAACCACCCGCCCCCCTCGGCCAGACCAGGGCCACCCAGTGTGCACTGATGGAGGGGGCGGGGGGAAGGGCTCAGCTCCTGGGCAGGGTGGGGGGAGGCAGGGCGGGGGGCACAACTCTGGCAGAGCAGAAGCAGCCCACGCTTCTGCCCTGGACTCTGGCTCTAACTGGCTGTGTGACACTGGGCGTGCCACACCCTCTCTGGCCTCAGCTGTAAACGGGGCA